>JAHPZR010008423.1:5000-20000 GCA_019787425.1 Platygyra sinensis
CAATCAAAATGCAGGATTTGCATTAGTCCACTAGTTGGGTGATACTAATAACTGTTATACATAAAAAGCTGTCAAAAGCCCAGAATTATAACAAACATGTGAAATAATGAGAGAAACAGCAATTTAAATTTTAATATACCCTAATACAGCAACAAAAGGCAATGTGATTATGTCACTTGCCAAAGTTACAGTGTAGTCTTCATTAAAGTACACTTCTTACAGGAATCTATATCATCTATTCGTTTTTTCTTGATATAATTGAGCTTTTTTTTCTTTCATGAAATTCCATAGAATTCCATGGAGGTTTTTTTCCCAGGGAATTCCATGTACTTCCATGTACTTGCATAGAATTTGAAAAAAATCACTGTTTTCATGGAATTCTGTTTGGTATATTAAATATTGCATAAAATTACATGGAAAGTAATTTCCATAGAATAACTGATATATGAAATAAATTATAGGATATATAGGTTCATGAAAATTCCATTTATAATCAATTCTTTGACTCAAAACAACTAAAATTTATATCTTTTATTCCAGTCATTTTGATATGTAAATATCTATAATCATTACAATTTGTTTCATCATAATTTTCTATATCAAGTAGCACTATTTAACAATTAGACCCATAGCCCGAAAGGGCTACGGGTCAATAGCCCTTGAGGCGAAGCCGAATGGGCTATTGACCTGTGGCCCTTGAGGGCGAAGGGTCTAATTGTTTTAGTATCACCCAGCTAGTCGGACAAAAAAGGCAATAATAAAGTTAGCAAATGCAAGTTAAAGAAATATCTGCTTTGGGAAAAAACGAAAGAAAAACCCGCGAATTTCACTACTCGATGACTAATACTATTAGACCCCTAGTAGCGTAGCCAATCAAAATGCAGGATTTGCATTAGTCCACTAGTTGGGTGATACTAATAACTGTTATACATAAAAAGCTGTCAAAAGCCCAGAATTATAACAAACATGTGAAATAATGAGAGAAACAGCAATTTAAATTTTAATATACCCTAATACAGCAACAAAAGGCAATGTGATTATGTCACTTGCCAAAGTTACAGTGTAGTCTTCATTAAAGTACACTTCTTACAGGAATCTATATCATCTATTCGTTTTTTCTTGATATAATTGAGCTTAAACTTCAAAGTTGGAATTATTGCCTCGAAGACTGCTGTGTATTTTGAGTTGGATCCCACAGATTATGATGGAAATACTGACAGTAGCATCGATTATGTTTGTGAAATGATACTCACTTAGCTTTTCAACCAAGTGAATGCATACTTCAAGCTTTCGTGCTTCAATAACTACAACAAAAACGACCCAACAGCATGTGATTAAAATCAGACAATAAGTTTTGTTCAGGTTCACCACTTAAAAGGCTACATGTTAACTAAAAGCAATTGCTCATGAGAGAAACATGATTTCAGATCAACGCATAAAAGCTGAAATGGACAAGAAGAAAGACAAAGATCAAAACTGGCTGGAGCATAATTTTGCCATGGCCAAGATCGAGTTTAGAAAGTGATACATGTAAATCATTGCAGTACAGATCATCAAGAACAGTTTTTTAAGTCCTAATCCAGAAGGTTACGATTCTTCATACTTACAATTGTTCCTAGAGCCAAAATATCCAGATGTTGCTTTTAAACATCATTTCCCAGGGCTTTTCGAAGTCTTCACACTGCTGTAATCGTTTGACCGTTGAAATCGACCGCGTTTTTTACTGCATTGCATCATGGGTCAGAATACTCGTTCCCAGGGTCTGGAAGCATTCAAATTTAACATGGCTGCACATTTCGGGCATGTTCGAATTCAAGAAAAGAACTCAGCTTTTTTACACGATTTAGAGACCTGCCACGAGCTGGAAAGTACTCAGATATCATTTGGAGAGGTGCATAGCTATTCCAAGCTATTTAACTACGACAGAATGGCAAAATAATCGGCCTTTTTACGAGAAAGAGGAAGCATACAGTAATGCATATGATGAAGACACGAAACTGTAGTCTGGAGATAAACAGTTGTGGCCTTGATATCGACATTGCCGGTATTTATGATTTTGTCATCAGGTTTTTAATAGTGATCAGACAATAAACTATGTAATTTCTAGAAATCCCGAGAAATTGACTTGTGTACTCAGCCTGAAAAACTCCATGAATTCACAGAAAATTCCCAACAATTCCAACCTTCATTAAGAGCACCTCAAGTAAGATTTTTTAGTTTACCTATTAAATTCGGGTCGGGTCAGTACATTTCCAACTTCCAGGGCAATTTCATGGGCCATGAAATCTACTGATACATGACTGTTTCATGGCCCATTAACTTAACTTCGGTTATTCGTGAATTTTCATGGCCATGAAAACAGATTTTCATCACCATGCATTTAATTTTGGTTCTAGATCATCACCAACTTTTCATGGCCATTAAAAAACGTTTTTTACGAGCCATGAAATAATTTTCATAAAAAAATTAATGGTTTCAAGGAGGCCATGAAAAATGGAAAATGCAATATTCATGGCCCTGAAAAAGATTCATGGGTTTTTCATAAGTATTTCATGGGATTTTTGTGAAACTGCAGTTGGTAGTGATATATATGTCAATTGCTGAATGTCATATTTTAAATAAGTAATGCAATCATCAACTTCCTTTGATTTTTATGGAACAGACACTGACCATGCATGATCACTTTGCATGGAATGTTTATCCTTCCATGGAGTTCTAAGGAGGTTCCATGGAAGTCCATGCAGTTCCATGGAGGTTCCATGGATCTCCATGGAACTCCATGAAGTTCCATGGAATCTCCATGAAATTCCATGGACCCTCCATGGAATTCCATGGACCCTCCATGGAACTCCATGGAGTTCCATGGAGTTCCATGGATCATTCCATGGAACTCCATGGACTTCCATGGAATTCCATGGAGTTCCATGGGGTTATTTTACACGGGCCATTCTGATGAAAAATAGTTATGGCTTGTCATGGTCATTGTCTCACTTGCCTCATTTTGAGGCTGTTGTGACTGAAAACCAGCCACTTGAGAAGAGTAACGTAACAAGCTTCTTTGTGCGAACGACAAAGAGAGATTCAAATTTCAGCCTTTAGAAAATAATGAATAATCTATTCATAATATTATTAGAGTTTGATCACGTCACAGAGTTATAATGTTGAATGTTACATGGGATTGCATATAGGAGGTAGCATGACAGATTCAATGATATGGAATGCAATGACAACAAGCATGCAACTGGCTCAAGAATGCTTGAAGGAAGGTCAGTCCAGTGGAGAAGAACAAGCAGAAGCTACCCCACCCTTTGAAGGTCTAGAATCATTTGCTCAAACCATAGAATCAGGTGAGTGTTAGCAGATGCAAAGTCAATGTTATTGGCACATTAAGCTCATGATAACACTGGGCTGTAATTGAATTTTAGCAATTATATTATTTTAGATTGTGTGGTTCCAGAAAATATCCATACCCACCCCATAGTGGGTTAATATTTAGCTATTGCAACAGGTAAGGGCACTCAAGAGCCAATCTTTTTTAAAGGAAATAATGAACTAAGGCTAGAATTTTCAGTGGGATGGGGAGTTCCTTCCATGGGAGGGGTAAGGGTATTGATTTTTGGAACAACAAGTCCAGTCATTTTACCTTTGTGAATCAAGTTTTCTCATGTTTAACTAATGATTCTGTTATTCCAGACCTATTTATTAACTGAGTTTAATTTATGTTAACAGTTTTAGCAAGAGTAAAGCTCTCCTTTACAGACACAGTTATTAGATTTGAACATTTACCAAAAGACACTTTTACAGGAATAGGATTACAGATACACATTAGGAGGTAGGTTTATCAGCTCGCAACTCTTTTATAATTTGAGAGTCAACAGTGAACCAATGTACATGTAATGTTCAATACATAGACTACATTGCATCATTTTAGCTTCAAACCTTTTTCTTAATAAAGCCTGCTTTTGTTTATAGAATTGATTATTCAGACTTATCTACGGAGCTTGGTGAGAGGGATAGTCACTATAAAGCTAAGAGTGTTTATGAACCTGCTGCCTGTGCCTGTAAGAACCTAAAGATCTTTGGAGTATCTATTCACCTGGAGGAATTCCCAGAGGAATCAAGAACTATACCTCAAGCTCCAGACTTTCCTCCATCACCACCACCTTCCCCTGGTAGTGATTCATGTTCGCCGCCACTCCACCACCCACATGGTCCTCTTGAGGGGCTTTCATTATCAGCTGAACAGTTTCCCTCCCGCCCCCTCCCAGGAAGTCTCCTACCAGCAATCAAGGTTGCAACATTTGCCGGCCATTCTGAAATCAAACTGAAGCTGAAACAAAATGTTGCTGTTCCTGGACCCAAGGTTGGATTGGATTTTTTTTATGTATAGTATGTTGCAGTTAATTTTTGGTTGCAGTTAATTTTATCGTTTAACTAGTCGAGTTTTTTTTTTCTAACTAGGTGATTTTATTTTTAACTGGTTCATATTAATTTTTTCAAACTGGGTTGAAATTTCCAAACCAGGTTAATTTGTGGGAAAGGGTGTGTCTGGGACCAATAACTTATTAGACCAACAAATATGAGCAATTTTGCAACAATTGTATGTGTGGCATAGTGGAGATGAAGAGGTCAGAGGTCAGAGGTCAGAGGTCAGAGGTCAGAGGTCTGGAGTTCAAATCTAGGTGAGTGCAAAAAAAAAAAAAAAAAAAGGAAAAAAACAAAAATCTGGTGTTTAGGTGTAGAGATAGGGTTAGGGTTAATTAGGGGGGTCAGTAGGGTTAGGGATAGGGATAAGGTTAGGGCTGGTGGTGTAAAAAAATAAATAAATAAATAAATAAATAAAAGTGGGAAAATCACCTAGTGAGGGAAAAAAAACTGATTAACTGATTAATTAACTGAGACCAAAAATTAACTGCAACATATAATTATATAAAAAAATTGTTATGCATCATTTTGTAATGACACACTGACTATGAACATGTGTAAAATATGATCAAGCATGTAGTCAAGATGGCTGAATATTGGTTAACCTTGCAGGCCATCTGAAAGGGTGTGGAAAAAAATGGAAAATTATGCGAAAATTTACGGCAATATTATGCGGACGAAAGTGATGATTATACGGGAAAGACGCCAGATTATGTGGAAATTTCTAAAATAAATAAAAACTGTTCCCTTGGGTTTTTTCAATGTATAAAATACACTTTAACGTCTTACCAAGAATTACCATGTTTGAGTTTTTGCTGCCATTCAAGGACAAGTATTTCTTCGTTCAACGCAGTTTTTCCATAGTTTTTTGTTGTTAAGTTTGTTCGAAGCTTAGTAACCAGGCATTAAACCAGACAAGGAAAACTGGACACCGGAAGTCCTAAACTAGAACCCAGGTCCATCGAAGACGCATGGGATGTAAGGAGGTTTAAAATTGTTTACGAATGAAAAAGCGTGTTTTTCGTTGCTGTTTTGGGTGAAAAACTTCTTTAAACATGGAGCAATCCTAAATAACGAGGCTGAGGTGTTCAGCCTGTCAATCAGAAATCCCAACGGACAGCCAATGCTCCCATTTGATTGGCTTATTCACTTAAGTCTAATTTTAGCGAGTTACCACAGGATTCTGTTTTTCTGACGGTTTTCTGCGGTTGAGATATAAATTTGAGAACTAAAATTCCTAAAAAAAAATACAAACAGAATGCAAAGGTAATATATTTTATCTACGGTAATATGGTTATTCCTCAGCTGCTGTTGTACTCTTGCAGCTAAAATTCAGTCGACCTTTTGCGAACATAATCAGTTGTTTTATGGCATTCAACCTTGAGTCTTCCATTTCCTTTCAAAAGCTAATATTCAGGCGAAATCTCACTTTGCCATTTTTCAGGTTCTGTTGTTTCTTCGTAGTACTTGTTGTTTCCAATTTCTTTGCTCTGAATATGGAACAGTTTGAGAAATAAATCAGTGTTGTTCAATTTGCATTTTGTTTGCACCATCATAACACTCATAAACCTGAATAGTTTTAAATATTCCACCGAAATCCGTCTGTGTTTACAGGCTAACCAAAATCACCTCTTACGAGATTTCGTTTCGTTCTCAGCATGCTGAAATAAATAACCTGCGATCAGGCGTTCCTTATATTTTTTTGTCGCGGCGGGAAGGTACGCCTGATTCAATTACTTGACTATTTGTCTGCTGCCCCCTAATTAATCATTCATTACGGATAACGAAGCAGAATTACCGGAAGTCTTGCATGTTGTTGTCACAGCCCGCTAGCATGACGTAAAGAAGGTCAGAAGGTCACACTAATGGCTGTTATTGGTGGATTTCGATCCAATCTGTCAATAACATGTATGATTGACGGAAATTTTGGAAACGTTTCCGCGGGTGTTTTGTTTTCCAAAGTCGTGTATCCACGAAAACGGTGGTAATACTAACCCCGTCGGTAGCACCACCAAAACATCTCTCCCATGGCATGAGATTCTATGAATGCATTCTATCTGTTCATCATTGAGAGTTTTGTGAACAAAAGTCTGAAGAGAAGCATTTAAAGCTGACAAAAACTCGTTCTCTTCGCTCGCCTCATCAGACGTCATGATGGAATTCATCGTGCGCGATTTTTTACCAGAAATCACACCGCCACAAAGGTAACCAATCATGGCTCAGTTCTAAGTACCTTTTTGTTTCTTGACCAATCAGAGAAAAGTCCAGATTCTGGACTAGCAACAGACAAATAGTCAAGTAATTGTATCAGGCGTACCTTTCCACCGTGATAAAAAATGTAAGGGATGCCTGATCGCAGGTTATGAAATAAATGGAAACAGATACTGATAGCTCGCAGGCATCAGCTTTGTTATTTTAGTTAGTGGCGAAATTTGAATGTTCCGCGTGCAGCGACCAAGATAATTCGTCGTTTTTGGTCTTCCAAAGCCATCATCTAAAGTGTTAATATAAGTTTTATTTTCACTGTATTTTTATTATTTACCTTACATTACTCTACGTAAATTACTCCGTTGGTTTGACGAAAAAAACGCAAAAACAAGGTCAGAGCATCTGACAGGATTCGGTGGTGCAGATCCGCATAATTCGCCTACTTCCGCATCCTCCCCATCCTTGGGGCATTTTTCTCCATAAAGCTAGAAAATTGCTACATACAAGCTAAGTGAGAAAGCAACTGCTTACTATCCTCAGAAACAAAAATAGGGAAGAGATTGATCACTTTAAACATGGAGCGATCCTATAAAAGGCAAGGACAGGCCGCCTTGAAGCACTTTGTTGGCTTTCCAGTACAATGGTGAAAAGCCAGAATAGTGGTCACATAACTGAGAAGTCTTGGAGAAATAGCGTTTTTTTCGTCAAACCAACGGAGTAATTTACGTAGAGTAATGTAAGGTAAATAATAAAAATACAGTGAAAATAAAACTTATATTAACACTTTAGATGATGGCTTTGGAAGACCAAAAACGACGAATTATCTTGGTCGCTGCACGCGGAACATTCAAATTTCGCCACTAACTAAAATAACAAAGCTGATGCCTGCGAGCTATCAGTATCTGTTTCCATTTATTTCATAACCTGCGATCAGGCATCCCTTACATTTTTTATCACGGTGGAAAGGTACGCCTGATACAATTACTTGACTATTTGTCTGTTGCTAGTCCAGAATCTGGACTTTTCTCTGATTGGTCAAGAAACAAAAAGGTACTTAGAACTGAGCCATGATTGGTTACCTTTGTGGCGGTGTGATTTCTGGTAAAAAATCGCGCACGATGAATTCCATCATGACGTCTGATGAGGCGAGCGAAGAGAACGAGTTTTTGTCAGCTTTAAATGCTTCTCTTCAGACTTTTGTTCACAAAACTCTCAATGATGAACAGATAGAATGCATTCATAGAATCTCATGCCATGGGAGAGATGTTTTGGTGGTGCTACCGACGGGGTTAGTATTACCACCGTTTTCGTGGATACACGACTTTGGAAAACAAAACACCCGCGGAAACGTTTCCAAAATTTCCGTCAATCATACATGTTATTGACAGATTGGATCGAAATCCACCAATAACAGCCATTAGTGTGACCTTCTGACCTTCTTTACGTCATGCTAGCGGGCTGTGACAACAACATGCAAGACTTCCGGTAATTCTGCTTCGTTATCCGTAATGAATGATTAATTAGGGGGCAGCAGACAAATAGTCAAGTAATTGAATCAGGCGTACCTTCCCGCCGCGACAAAAAAATATAAGGAACGCCTGATCGCAGGTTATTTATTTCAGCATGCTGAGAACGAAACGAAATCTCGTAAGAGGTGATTTTGGTTAGCCTGTAAACACAGACGGATTTCGGTGGAATATTTAAAACTATTCAGGTTTATGAGTGTTATGATGGTGCAAACAAAATGCAAATTGAACAACACTGATTTATTTCTCAAACTGTTCCATATTCAGAGCAAAGAAATTGGAAACAACAAGTACTACGAAGAAACAACAGAACCTGAAAAATGGCAAAGTGAGATTTCGCCTGAATATTAGCTTTTGAAAGGAAATGGAAGACTCAAGGTTGAATGCCATAAAACAACTGATTATGTTCGCAAAAGGTCGACTGAATTTTAGCTGCAAGAGTACAACAGCAGCTGAGGAATAACCATATTACCGTAGATAAAATATATTACCTTTGCATTCTGTTTGTATTTTTTTTTAGGAATTTTAGTTCTCAAATTTATATCTCAACCGCAGAAAACCGTCAGAAAAACAGAATCCTGTGGTAACTCGCTAAAATTAGACTTAAGTGAATAAGCCAATCAAATGGGAGCATTGGCTGTCCGTTGGGATTTCTGATTGACAGGCTGAACACCTCAGCCTCGTTATTTAGGATTGCTCCATGTTTAAAGAAGTTTTTCACCCAAAACAGCAACGAAAAACACGCTTTTTCATTCGTAAACAATTTTAAACCTCCTTACATCCCATGCGTCTTCGATGGACCTGGGTTCTAGTTTAGGACTTCCGGTGTCCAGTTTTCCTTGTCTGGTTTAATGCCTGGTTACTAAGCTTCGAACAAACTTAACAACAAAAAACTATGGAAAAACTGCGTTGAACGAAGAAATACTTGTCCTTGAATGGCAGCAAAAACTCAAACATGGTAATTCTTGGTAAGACGTTAAAGTGTATTTTATACATTGAAAAAACCCAAGGGAACAGTTTTTATTTATTTTAGAAATTTCCACATAATCTGGCGTCTTTCCCGTATAATCATCACTTTCGTCCGCATAATATTGCCGTAAATTTTCGCATAATTTTCCATTTTTTTCCACACCCTTTCAGATGGCCTGCAAGGTTAACCAATATTCAGCCATCTTGACTACATGCTTGATCATATTTTACACATGTTCATAGTCAGTGTGTCATTACAAAATGATGCATAACAATTTTTTTATATAATTATATGTTGCAGTTAATTTTTGGTCTCAGTTAATTAATCAGTTAATCAGTTTTTTTTCCCTCACTAGGTGATTTTCCCACTTTTATTTATTTATTTATTTATTTATTTTTTTACACCACCAGCCCTAACCTTATCCCTATCCCTAACCCTACTGACCCCCCTAATTAACCCTAACCCTATCTCTACACCTAAACACCAGATTTTTGTTTTTTTCCTTTTTTTTTTTTTTTTTTTGCACTCACCTAGATTTGAACTCCAGACCTCTGACCTCTGACCTCTGACCTCTGACCTCTGACCTCTTCATCTCCACTATGCCACACATACAATTGTTGCAAAATTGCTCATATTTGTTGGTCTAATAAGTTATTGGTCCCAGACACACCCTTTCCCACAAATTAACCTGGTTTGGAAATTTCAACCCAGTTTGAAAAAATTAATATGAACCAGTTAAAAATAAAATCACCTAGTTAGAAAAAAAAAACTCGACTAGTTAAACGATAAAATTAACTGCAACCAAAAATTAACTGCAACATACTATACATAAAAAAAATCCAATCCAACCTTGGGTCCAGGAACAGCAACATTTTGTTTCAGCTTCAGTTTGATTTCAGAATGGCCGGCAAATGTTGCAACCTTGATTGCTGGTAGGAGACTTCCTGGGAGGGGGCGGGAGGGAAACTGTTCAGCTGATAATGAAAGCCCCTCAAGAGGACCATGTGGGTGGTGGAGTGGCGGCGAACATGAATCACTACCAGGGGAAGGTGGTGGTGATGGAGGAAAGTCTGGAGCTTGAGGTATAGTTCTTGATTCCTCTGGGAATTCCTCCAGGTGAATAGATACTCCAAAGATCTTTAGGTTCTTACAGGCACAGGCAGCAGGTTCATAAACACTCTTAGCTTTATAGTGACTATCCCTCTCACCAAGCTCCGTAGATAAGTCTGAATAATCAATTCTATAAACAAAAGCAGGCTTTATTAAGAAAAAGGTTTGAAGCTAAAATGATGCAATGTAGTCTATGTATTGAACATTACATGTACATTGGTTCACTGTTGACTCTCAAATTATAAAAGAGTTGCGAGCTGATAAACCTACCTCCTAATGTGTATCTGTAATCCTATTCCTGTAAAAGTGTCTTTTGGTAAATGTTCAAATCTAATAACTGTGTCTGTAAAGGAGAGCTTTACTCTTGCTAAAACTGTTAACATAAATTAAACTCAGTTAATAAATAGGTCTGGAATAACAGAATCATTAGTTAAACATGAGAAAACTTGATTCACAAAGGTAAAATGACTGGACTTGTTGTTCCAAAAATCAATACCCTTACCCCTCCCATGGAAGGAACTCCCCATCCCACTGAAAATTCTAGCCTTAGTTCATTATTTCCTTTAAAAAAGATTGGCTCTTGAGTGCCCTTACCTGTTGCAATAGCTAAATATTAACCCACTATGGGGTGGGTATGGATATTTTCTGGAACCACACAATCTAAAATAATATAATTGCTAAAATTCAATTACAGCCCAGTGTTATCATGAGCTTAATGTGCCAATAACATTGACTTTGCATCTGCTAACACTCACCTGATTCTATGGTTTGAGCAAATGATTCTAGACCTTCAAAGGGTGGGGTAGCTTCTGCTTGTTCTTCTCCACTGGACTGACCTTCCTTCAAGCATTCTTGAGCCAGTTGCATGCTTGTTGTCATTGCATTCCATATCATTGAATCTGTCATGCTACCTCCTATATGCAATCCCATGTAACATTCAACATTATAACTCTGTGACGTGATCAAACTCTAATAATATTATGAATAGATTATTCATTATTTTCTAAAGGCTGAAATTTGAATCTCTCTTTGTCGTTCGCACAAAGAAGCTTGTTACGTTACTCTTCTCAAGTGGCTGGTTTTCAGTCACAACAGCCTCAAAATGAGGCAAGTGAGACAATGACCATGACAAGCCATAACTATTTTTCATCAGAATGGCCCGTGTAAAATAACCCCATGGAACTCCATGGAATTCCATGGAAGTCCATGGAGTTCCATGGAATGATCCATGGAACTCCATGGAACTCCATGGAGTTCCATGGAGGGTCCATGGAATTCCATGGAGGGTCCATGGAATTTCATGGAGATTCCATGGAACTTCATGGAGTTCCATGGAGATCCATGGAACCTCCATGGAACTGCATGGACTTCCATGGAACCTCCTTAGAACTCCATGGAAGGATAAACATTCCATGCAAAGTGATCATGCATGGTCAGTGTCTGTTCCATAAAAATCAAAGGAAGTTGATGATTGCATTACTTATTTAAAATATGACATTCAGCAATTGACATATATATCACTACCAACTGCAGTTTCACAAAAATCCCATGAAATACTTATGAAAAACCCATGAATCTTTTTCAGGGCCATGAATATTGCATTTTCCATTTTTCATGGCCTCCTTGAAACCATTAATTTTTTTATGAAAATTATTTCATGGCTCGTAAAAAACGTTTTTTAATGGCCATGAAAAGTTGGTGATGATCTAGAACCAAAATTAAATGCATGGTGATGAAAATCTGTTTTCATGGCCATGAAAATTCACGAATAACCGAAGTTAAGTTAATGGGCCATGAAACAGTCATGTATCAGTAGATTTCATGGCCCATGAAATTGCCCTGGAAGTTGGAAATGTACTGACCCGACCCGAATTTAATAGGTAAACTAAAAAATCTTACTTGAGGTGCTCTTAATGAAGGTTGGAATTGTTGGGAATTTTCTGTGAATTCATGGAGTTTTTCAGGCTGAGTACACAAGTCAATTTCTCGGGATTTCTAGAAATTACATAGTTTATTGTCTGATCACTATTAAAAACCTGATGACAAAATCATAAATACCGGCAATGTCGATATCAAGGCCACAACTGTTTATCTCCAGACTACAGTTTCGTGTCTTCATCATATGCATTACTGTATGCTTCCTCTTTCTCGTAAAAAGGCCGATTATTTTGCCATTCTGTCGTAGTTAAATAGCTTGGAATAGCTATGCACCTCTCCAAATGATATCTGAGTACTTTCCAGCTCGTGGCAGGTCTCTAAATCGTGTAAAAAAGCTGAGTTCTTTTCTTGAATTCGAACATGCCCGAAATGTGCAGCCATGTTAAATTTGAATGCTTCCAGACCCTGGGAACGAGTATTCTGACCCATGATGCAATGCAGTAAAAAACGCGGTCGATTTCAACGGTCAAACGATTACAGCAGTGTGAAGACTTCGAAAAGCCCTGGGAAATGATGTTTAAAAGCAACATCTGGATATTTTGGCTCTAGGAACAATTGTAAGTATGAAGAATCGTAACCTTCTGGATTAGGACTTAAAAAACTGTTCTTGATGATCTGTACTGCAATGATTTACATGTATCACTTTCTAAACTCGATCTTGGCCATGGCAAAATTATGCTCCAGCCAGTTTTGATCTTTGTCTTTCTTCTTGTCCATTTCAGCTTTTATGCGTTGATCTGAAATCATGTTTCTCTCATGAGCAATTGCTTTTAGTTAACATGTAGCCTTTTAAGTGGTGAACCTGAACAAAACTTATTGTCTGATTTTAATCACATGCTGTTGGGTCGTTTTTGTTGTAGTTATTGAAGCACGAAAGCTTGAAGTATGCATTCACTTGGTTGAAAAGCTAAGTGAGTATCATTTCACAAACATAATCGATGCTACTGTCAGTATTTCCATCATAATCTGTGGGATCCAACTCAAAATACACAGCAGTCTTCGAGGCAATAATTCCAACTTTGAAGTTTAAGCTCAATTATATCAAGAAAAAACGAATAGATGATATAGATTCCTGTAAGAAGTGTACTTTAATGAAGACTACACTGTAACTTTGGCAAGTGACATAATCACATTGCCTTTTGTTGCTGTATTAGGGTATATTAAAATTTAAATTGCTGTTTCTCTCATTATTTCACATGTTTGTTATAATTCTGGGCTTTTGACAGCTTTTTATGTATAACAGTTATTAGTATCACCCAACTAGTGGACTAATGCAAATCCTGCATTTTGATTGGCTACGCTACTAGGGGTCTAATAGTATTAGTCATCGAGTAGTGAAATTCGCGGGTTTTTCTTTCGTTTTTTCCCAAAGCAGATATTTCTTTAACTTGCATTTGCTAACTTTATTATTGCCTTTTTTGTCCGACTAGCTGGGTGATACTAAAACAATTAGACCCTTCGCCCTCAAGGGCCACAGGTCAATAGCCCATTCGGCTTCGCCTCAAGGGCTATTGACCCGTAGCCCTTTCGGGCTATGGGTCTAATTGTTAAATAGTGCTACTTGATATAGAAAATTATGATGAAACAAATTGTAATGATTATAGATATTTACATATCAAAATGACTGGAATAAAAGATATAAATTTTAGTTGTTTTGAGTCAAAGAATTGATTATAAATGGAATTTTCATGAACCTATATATCCTATAATTTATTTCATATATCAGTTATTCTATGGAAATTACTTTCCATGTAATTTTATGCAATATTTAATATACCAAACAGAATTCCATGAAAACAGTGATTTTTTTCAAATTCTATGCAAGTACATGGAAGTACATGGAATTCCCTGGGAAAAAAACCTCCATGGAATTCTATGGAATTTCATGAAAGAAAAAAAAGCTCAATTATATCAAGAAAAAACGAATAGATGATATAGATTCCTGTAAGAAGTGTACTTTAATGAAGACTACACTGTAACTTTGGCAAGTGACATAATCACATTGCCTTTTGTTGCTGTATTAGGGTATATTAAAATTTAAATTGCTGTTTCTCTCATTATTTCACATGTTTGTTATAATTCTGGGCTTTTGACAGCTTTTTATGTATAACAGTTATTAGTATCACCCAACTAGTGGACTAATGCAAATCCTGCATTTTGATTGGCTACGCTACTAGGGGTCTAATAGTATTAGTCATCGAGTAGTGAAATTCGCGGGTTTTTCTTTCGTTTTTTCCCAAAGCAGATATTTCTTTAACTTGCATTTGCTAACTTTATTATTGCCTTTTTTGTCCGACTAGCTGGGTGATACTAAAACAATTAGACCCTTCGCCCTCAAGGGCCACAGGTCAATAGCCCATTCGGCTTCGCCTCAAGGGCTATTGACCCGTAGCCCTTTCGGGCTATGGGTCTAATTGTTAAATAGTGCTACTTGATATAGAAAATTATGATGAAACAAATTGTAATGATTATAGATATTTACATATCAAAATGACTGGAATAAAAGATATAAATTTTAGTTGTTTTGAGTCAAAGAATTGATTATAAATGGAATTTTCATGAACCTATATATCCTATAATTTATTTCATATATCAGCTATTCTATGGAAATTACTTTCCATGTAATTTTATGCAATATTTAATATACCAAACAGAATTCCATGAAAACAGTGATTTTTTTCAAATTCTATGCAAGTACATGGAAGTACATGGAATTCCCTGGGAAAAAAACCTCCATGGAATTCTATGGAATTTCATGAAAGAAAAAAAAAACCTCCATTGGTTTCCATGGAATTCCATGTCCCAAACCCAGACAGAATTCCA
>JAHPZR010008423.1:25000-35000 GCA_019787425.1 Platygyra sinensis
TTTGCCTTTTTAGTTAATATATTAATTATTACAGGTGGCAATGTATGGCGAGGTGACCGATCAGTAAAATGCTGAGTTCAGCA
This sequence comes from Platygyra sinensis, assembly GCA_019787425.1. NCBI lineage: Eukaryota > Metazoa > Cnidaria > Anthozoa > Scleractinia > Merulinidae > Platygyra > Platygyra sinensis. The sequence goes on from JAHPZR010008423.1 coordinate 25,084, forward strand.
TTTTTGTTGAGATTCAAAGCTAAATATCGCTGAAAAATGCGTGGCTAATTTTGCCTGATAAGTGTGGCCGCTTTTGGCCATACGAAACAGAGCTGTAGCAAATAAAGCGATGAGTACTATCTGAAGTCTGGAACTACATAAAAATAATAATATTTACTGGTACATATATAAATATTTATACCATAACAGAGAGATTTCTCGCATGCTCATCGTTCAAGAGCTATGATTGATAAGAGTATAGAGTGATGTGACATAACATGTGACAAAATGTACAGTACAAACGTTTTTGCGCCAGGTTAGGACCACGTAGAAAAAGAAGATCTTTGCAAGGCTATTGGAATCCACAGCGAATGACCGTTAACTGACAATGCTGGCGATATAACTGACAAATACAGATGTGTGCGCGTGCCAGTAGTTAGCGCGCGCCGTTTTCTAACACACACATTATGTTATTCGAAAGAACTTGAGTGTGAACCTATTTCTGTGGCGAAATGAACTTGCTAATTCATTTCTCTTCTTAAGGCTGCTTAGATCTTTATTAAAAATAATGAAATACTTTTTTTGAAGGCACAGATTGCACTTCTTGCTCTCATTGTTGTATGGTTGGCATGTTCTTAGAACTTTCTACTTAACGCGAAACGACTTCTTTCGGTCTTTGAGATCCCAGATATACTTAGATAGCTCCGTCTCGTTTCTTTTGCTGGGGTGCCGGAAGGATGTCTGATGGGTTCTCTACCGTTCTTTGAAATTTGAAGCGAGCCCGACATAGTTTTCTCTCCACGACACCCAATCAAAATGTAATAATGTATGTATGTATGTATGTATGTATGTATGTACTCAGTGACCAAACATTACTCAGAAAGTAGGATTCATTAAGTGGATACTCAATAAAAACTTGAAAATTTTAAAGAACATTTTGTAATATTTCTCACTGCTCCTGCAGCTACTCTAATCATTTTTGTTTATAATTATGGTGAAAATAATAAGTTGAAAATAATAATTTTCCCATCAAATTTTGTGTGGCCAGAATGGCCCCTTAATTGCTAAACAGTCTGCTCTAGAAATCTACCGAGAGCACATATGCATCAGAAATAAATTTACATTTTACTATAATAAGTATGATTTCTATAGATTGCAAGATATGTTTTTAGACTCTAAACTTGTCTTTGTCTTCGCGGAACTAAATTTGAGATTTTTTGTGAACGTGTTGCTTATTTATATTCTTTATTGTGACGCCGGGGCGGGCTGTTTGATTAGAACTGTTCGCAAGTACAGTATATTGATTGTCACGGATAACATATCTGTCCTCGTACGTTTTTCTTCTGAGACGCCGTAGCTTTACTTCTAGAAAGCTATACGTTTGTCTAGAACAGTTCTTATGATTCTTGCAGTTATCTAATAAAGCTTTTGTTTCTCAAGTAAGGTTTATTCCTCCGTTTGGTCGTTCTGACACTACATAAATTCAACTGTAGCTGTTTACGCGCAAGTCTGTTGACTGTTTTGCGTGTTGTATATGCCGCTATTCGGCGTTCGGAAAGACTTGCTGTCAGTTCTCTGGGGAGGTTGGGTCATAAATATCAGAACTTTCGTTGGATTAACTTTCCTCGCTTTCCGCCATTGTTGAAAAGCTTTAGTGTGACATGCATGTGACGTATAACAATAGAAGACCACAGCTATCTTATGATTGGATGTTATAAAAGAAACCCGCGAAAGTCTCAGTGGGAGAAGATTCTAGAAATAAGACACAGGAAAGGGTTAGTCATGTGTGTTGATGTAGTCAGGACTGCAGGAGTGAGATTATTGGACATGAGAGGATTGTGTTAATCAAAGTAAATTTGAATTTAATTTTAAAATACTACTGAAACAATGAAATTTCTGCTGTTTTATTTAAGGCAGTGTATTATTGGGTATTTGCAGCCCTAATAATAAATAATATATTGGAAAAGCATTTTTTTGCAAATTTACAACAGGTCCATGAAGGGGAAGAGAATTTTGGATTAGTCCATGATAAAGATGATGATGATGATGATGATGATGATGATGATGATAAAAACTTCACATTACTTACAAGATATAAAAAGGCTAACAGAACATTTGTGTATTTATGATTATTATTATAAATTATAAAGCAATAAGAAAAGCAAATTATTAAATCATTGATATATATAATCGATATAAACAAGCCTAACGAAAAATATCTCCAAATAGGTAAGAACTATAAATTTACAAGCAATATAGCTATTTCTCTATTTTTATACATATATATATATAAAATAGAACTGCTAAAAAGAGATAATAATAAATAATAATAAAAATAATAATAATAATAATAATAATAATAATAATAATAATAACATAATTTATATAGCGCTTATACATCGCTCGCTAATACATCGCTGGTCCAAGCGATACTATTTACTCAGCATTTGTCCTGAATTTGTCCTTACAAATGTTATCTTTAACGCATTTGTCCTTGTTTAGACTAGGACAAATCATGATTTTAACGCAGATTTACAGCGCATTTGTCCACATTTACACTCAGAAGAAAATGCACAATTATCCTATTTATCTACAGGACAAATGTCATATTTGTCTTTAAGTCAAATACCGACAAATGCAACAAATATCATATTTGAACCACATTTAGACTGCATTTGTCTGACGTCAAATCTGTCTTTTCGCCCAGTGTTTATAATTATACCGTTCAAAACAAAAGTTACTGAGGTAAAGCGGTACATCTATTTCTTTTCATAACACAAACACATTAATTCAACTATTTTTTTTTTTAAAGTGTTTTCAGCTCTCATTAAAAATAAAAGCAAAACTGTAACTCAACATGACAGGTGTTATTTGTTCCTCACAATGACAGAACACCAAGAGAAATGAGTAATACCAATGGCATCAGAAACTTTTTTACCGGCTCTGACCGTACACTTTCTCTACATTGTTAGGCAGTTCTACGGCTAAAGTAAAATTTAATAAAAAAAACAAAATATAACCGTGGTGGAACAAACGGTTGAACTCCTCCATCGCTATGACTTGGTAATGCAGGCAATCACAGTAGGGTCAGTGGATCGAAATTACAAGAATAGGGCACATGTAAATAGCAAATCAAAGAACTGCTTATACAAGTAGAACATATGGATGGACAGAAGAGATCGAGAGGATCGTAAGAATGAACAACCACTGAGTGTCGGTTGTCACAAGCCTAACTCAACCTAGCAAAAGAGAGAGGGTCGTAAGGACGAACAAACAATGTGTGCCCATCATCACAAAATAAGCTTTTTACATGACGTCTGTACCGAAGTGGTTTTCTAGTCTCCCTCAGTCTTTTGGACAATCCAGCCAGCTCGGCTCGAAATCTTGAAAAAGTGCGAAATTTGCAGCTTAAGTCTGCAGCAATAATTAATTTCCCAGCCAGCTGAATTTCCTCTGCGAACAGATATTTTACGGAACGCCTCCGTTGGGTGACCCTGTCCATAAGCAGCTGCAGTATTTTAGCAGGGTTTCACTGTGGTGTGCATCGAAAACGGGAATCCGGAGTCCAACGCGCATCACCATTTACATGGATGAAATGGATGAAACGTCAACAATGAACTAACTTTTTGTTTGATGTACAATTGGCTCTCAAACGTTTGTAGCTCGCATTAACTGTCTTGTAATAGTATGTACAATTTCATTTGGCTCTTATGAATACCTACAAAGTTGTTAATCTTGCTTGGCAGTGTAATTTTGAGATTTTAGTCGCTATGTTACACGAAAAGAGTAATCTGCATAAATTATCCAATAAACACAAGATGTATTTGAAAAATACCACATAATTCATCTGCTAAAAATCTCACAGTGAATAACAAACAATCAAAATATCTAGCTTAAAACTGGTGCAATGATATCATTTCGAAAAAAGATAGCGGTAAACAAAAAGCACACAAAAATGCAAATTTCTCGTAGGTGTACCATGCAAATGGCTTGCCGTGCAAAAACTATAGATTTCGAGCCCTGGCCGGGGACAATGTGTTGTATTCTTGGGCAAGACACTTTACTCTCTCGGTGCCTCTCTCCACCCAGGTGTATAAATGAGTACCGGTGAACTTAATGCTGGGGGTAACCCTGCGATGCACTAGCATCCCATCCATGGCCAGGGGGGAGTAGAAACACTCCCAGTCGCTTCATGCTGCAGAAACCGGGATAAGCTCCGGCCCGATTGGTCACCTGGCAGGAATGCAGACTTAACCTTTACTTAACAGAACTGTTAGCCAATCGCCAAATAGATCGAATCGACATGCACAGTTGAAGCATAATTATACGTAACGCTCTGTTTTGTTCTTCCGATTATACAACAAAATTGTCTCGTAGATCCACACATTTCAAATTTCACAAGCTACATATGCCTTCGATCTAATTTAGGTCCTATATATTCATGAAAACTAGTTTGTTTCGAAGCTTCGAAGGACCGGAAACGCGTGAATTTTGGTTCGCTTTTTCCACATTCTTAATAGTCTTTATGACGCAAGAAAAGTCATTACACAGAGCAACGTACTTACGGTGTGTCCAAAATCATTGTAGGTTTGTACCAGGATATGAGCCATTTTCACCTTCAGCGTCGTTCTGTTCGATAAGTTCCAACATTCGTGTGTTTCATTCTCACAAATTGGCTTCGTTCCTGTACATTCCGGTCTTAGCACCACATATGCTAAATCAAAAAAGCTACAATCTTGGTTTTATGCAGCTCTTCTCCGTTCCGAATGCATTGTTTTTGCCTTTAAAATCTCGTACATTTGACCAGATATAATCATGTGGTGGGAAATTTGAATTTGTTTAATTACCTGTAACTCTACGCCATTTTAATCCGATTGAGATGGGGTTTTCACCAGAAATCATAGAATTCTATGCAGAAAACTGTTATCAAGTTTTTACTATTTTTTTCCCGAATTTTCTTTCTGATGCCAAATTTGGATATCATATATGACGTCTCAACAATATTCACATGGGATGAAACAAACAGCAATAAATAAATAATTTATCAACCTACTTGCCTGCCAAGTTTCGTTACATTCGATACATTCTACGTCTGTCTATAGCCCAGAACTTTTAGTTTTGGAAGGAACGGGAGGAAAAGCCCTAGCAACCGACCACCGTGAATGTTGGCCGTTTCAACCAGGCATTAACAAAAGTAAGCAAGAAAGTTTTGAGTTATAGCAAAAAGAGGAAGAAAGATTGGATCACATTGGACACATGGAAAACTATTGATAAGCGAAAAATATTTTAAAAAAAAAGCACAAGAAACTAAATCACAAAGCTTGAGGAAACAGCTACACAACACATACTCCGAACTTGACCGTGAGGTCAAAAAGAGGGCCAGAGCAAATAAGAAAGCATTCATGGAGAAACTTGCTGGTGAAGCTGAAGAAGCCGCCCAACAGGACATGGCCACGCAGTATAAGATAACCAAAACCAGGCTTGATGGTGGGTTTTAGAATAATTAACGATGTTCTAGTGAAGGAATCAGATGGAAATGTCATCACTGGCATAGCGGAACAGGTGCAAAGGTGGAAAAATCATCTTCCAAGCGTCCTAAATAAAGAAGCACCCAGCATACATCCCAGCATCAATCCTCTATCCCTTGATGAAGTAGAATATGCAATCAGCACACCTTCAATGATAATAATAATAACAACAAAACAACAACAACAACAACAATAATAATAATAATAATAATAATAATAATAATAATAATAATAATAATAATAATAATAATAATAAAACACCAGGCACCGATTGTATAAATACTGAGATGTTGAAGGCAGGGTGAGAAGTCACTGCAACTGTCTTAACTGAGATCATCAAAGAGTTGGAAAACAGTGGTGGTCCTAGGTATCTGGAAAACTGCATTCATTGTAAATCTACCAAAGATATGAGACATTAGTATCTGCAACAACTGGAGAGGATTCACCTTACGTATCCATTATGAGTAAAGCATTTACCACTGAGTGATCCTCCACAGAATGTTTGCAGTAGATCCATTATTGCGCAGAAAACAAGTAGGCTTTAGAAAAGGTAAATCTTGTGGCAATCAAATTTTTACCTTAAGGCAGATCCAGGAACAGTGCCACAAATGAAACACACCGGTATATAAAAAAGGCATTTGACAGTGTACATCCAGAATCCCTACGGGCCATATTGAGATACTATGCAATTCCAACTAAGATTCTGAGCATCAATTAGCTATTGCACATCTACGGACTTCGCAGAAGAATTCGAAGTTTATGCAGCAGCAAACAATGTTGTATTCTTTCTCTCCTTTTTTCTCCTTTTTTTTCACCCTTGGCATAAACTGGCTTATGAATTAAACGATGCACGGGAGATCCAAATTAAACGTATTAAGTAGACTTTTACGGAGACATTAAATAACCTTGATTTTGTCGATGATGTCGTGCTGTTGTCGTATCGTCTTAATGACATCTAACACAAAACCGAAGATCTCGTTGGAAATGCGGGGACAATTGGGCCTAAGGTAAACTCTACCAAAACGAAGTCACTGCGAACAAACTGTCCAACAACAGAGCCAATTACCCTGAACAGCAAGGACTTTCAACAGGTCGCAGAGTTGACATATCTTTGAACCAAAGTGGCAGTAGACGGGGGACTCCGAAATAGAGGTTAATGAAGGAATCTGCAAAGGAAGAGGTGCATTTACATTATTGAAAAGCATATGGAAGAACAGCAGCATAAGTCATAAAATAAAGGTTCGTATCTTCAAAAGCACAATCCAGAGTGCACTATTCCATTGGGAAGAATCCTGGAAAGTACCTAAGAGCGTATGTCAGAAGCTAGAAGTCCCTAAATAAGTGCCTCAATACCAGCAGCCGCGCGGCCTCCAGGTGTAATTACACCAGAGATTTTAAAAATTTGCCAGAAAATTGCATTATTTCTGTTTCTTTCCAAAATCAGGGTATGTCACCTTCAAAGTTTTATCCAATCACATGCAGAGTTTGGGCTCTTTTCGTCATATCCCCCTCGGAAAAGTTTTGTCAAGTTAGCTAATTAATATGCAAGCTAGAGTAATAGCGTCGCTCTCGGAGAACTGTTTATTTGCTCAAAAATTGAGGCAGAATCTTTGGGAGATGGAATTCAGGACATTTGTAAGAATACAGAATTGATTTGGAACCATTTGCTAGCTTCCAAGGCTGAAATTACCCAGAAGTAAGCTTTATTTTAGTTTTCGTGCTGAACACCAAGCGCTGAATATTTATTAGCTAATTATGCTGTCTGCTCTGTTTTCTGATTCGCTCTCTTTTCTAACCCGCCGAGGTCATTTTTTCGTCTAAATCACATAAGAAGAACTTTCCTTTCAAGGTTTAGCTCTGGGGCAATAATTGTGGGATTTTTTAGACCGAAACGTCGGCTTGTGTTATGTTCGTGTTTTGCGTTGCTTTGGGCGACCGTGGCGACCTTTGTTGAGTCAAGCCATGACGCAAGGTGACAACAGAAATTCTAAGTAATCTTGGTTTTCTTTGATTTCGCTGAAATTTTAACATGATGAAGCCGGATTGTTAAGGAATAGATAGCACTTCTGCCGATGTGTGGTAGCTATTAACCGTAAAGTGATATTTCGCTTCGAAGTCAGGGCTTGTGAAGAAATTTCTGCAAAGCGTGGTTCGTCCCGTTCGCGTAAGGCTATCCCCCTTTTTTATCGTTTACTGTCGAATTTGGGTCGGTCGGAAGGAAAAAAAAGAAAAACGCAGCTCCTCTCCCGGCCCCCCCTCCCCCCCCCCCCCCCAAAAAAAAAAAGAAAAAAAAAACAATTATAAATAAATAAATAAAGTAGGGAGAAGAAGTCTAGAATTAGGAGACCCAGTACCTCAGCATAATATCTGCGGAGCCTGGAAACGACAACATGAGGTTGGAAAGTCGACATGGGGACAATGGAGGAAGAAAAGATCGACGTCGTGGTTAAGGTTATTCCACTGAAATAGAATCTGCACCGAGATCTTTGTCAAACTTTGCCTATTGATTGTTTATATGATAGGCACTTAAATTTTAAAATAAAACTGAGGAGTCCCCATGTTCGCTTAGGAGCAACTGCACATCGTTTATACCCCATAAATCGTTATATTAGCAACACGATTATAGTCACAATTGCTTGCTACATTCAAGTTTCCGACGATTGTTTCTTGTTCTATGTTGATAAGTGGTTCATATTTATTTTACATAGAAAAATTTATTACTCAATTCAAAACAAAAGACAAAATGATAGGTCATCGTACTTGTTTTCGAGGAGATGACGCTTTACCTTTATGACGAGGTCCAGCCATAGAGAAAAAGCCGCCATTTTTTAATGCGTGCGCGCTGATCTCGCGTGAAATTATGCGCAGCACTGCCAGCACAAAACATCGTCTGTATTTCAGATTAAAGTGACGATTTCTTGAAATTATGTAGTGGCAGAAGTCTTTATTAAGAAATCAGTGACAACATACGTGTGACTTTACAATCAACGACAAACTAAACTAAGCCGGTAAAACAGTCACATATGTCATTGCCTCCTTCATTATTTTTATTTTATTTTATTTTTTTTGAAAACGGGAAAATCTGGGTCGGTCGGACGACGCTAAAGGGAGGAAAAAAAAGGCAATGGCCTAATCAGAGACTTTTGTTGACCCTAAAGGGAAAAATATCCTAAAAAGGTCATTTCATTCACGATTCAAACTAATATAAATTCATATATGTTCCGAACTTAATTTCTCGTGAAAAAAGATATTTTTGACGAGTGCTGGGTTTAATTTTTTTTCCCTGCGAAAGCTGTGTACGAAAATGAATACATAATTATATAACTACAAATATTAACAAGATCTCGGACTATGAATTTGGGCATATTTGTAGGATGCCATCGACAGCAACCCCTGAGGGTGGATATGCGCTGGCCTACAGATGGAAAAAGAAAGCGAGGAAGAACCAAGGAGACATGAAGACCATCAGTTGAACGAGAGATAAAGGAGAAAGGGTGGAGCTGGGGAGAGTTGGTGAAACTAGTGAAGGACAAGAAACCCTGGCTTTCACTGGTAACAACCTTGATATGCGGCCATGCAAGAAGAGGATTAAGTGAACGGATCCAATTCAAGCTAATGCGTTGCAAGCAACACTTCAAAATCTATTAGTTTTACGCTCCTAACAACTTTATCCCGAACAAAAGCGCACGTACGCACTCGCCCCCACATACTAGAAATCGCCGTAAACGCAAACACCGTCACATTAAAACCACCGTCAGACTTAAAACTACTTCTGCCATTAACCTGTTACAAACTACGCTCTCTAACAACGAATCTTTACGCTCGTTTGTGATTTAACCTTTTGCCCTACACCCTTTATATAATTACACGACGCCTAATTCGCATCAGCTCGTCGCGCTTTCCTTTTTATTTTTTATTATTTTTTTATTATTTTTTCTTTTTGCGCCCTGTTTTCCACGCTACACTCCAATTAACTGAACGCCCTAAAGAGGCTACACAAAAGCCAGACAGTCCTTTTTAATAGATCTTGGCGAGGGCATTATAATCCGATGCCCCGATATTTCTGGTAAAAATATCTGCTAAATACGCTGGTGTTGTACCATTTATAATGACTCATGGAGAGCAAGGTCATTTGATTAAAAATAGCAAAATTTGTAAGATGTGAACTATCTCGCCCATCAAGATGTTACTATGTTACGGTCTCCGTCTGTCTAAATCAACTTTGTTAACTTTCACATTATGTCCTGCTGCTATCCACTTTGTTTATTCACGCAAACTGGTCTGCTGGTTTTGCCATCAATGTTTTTATTAGACAGTTCACTGACGTTGAATCCCAAAATTCGGTTCGGGTTCCTTTGATTTGCTTTTTTACTTGATGTTTCAATAAATAATGGAGTGAAAAGAAATGTG
>JAHPZR010008423.1:40000-45000 GCA_019787425.1 Platygyra sinensis
CTAAAAACAAAACTGCGGTTTTCCATTAAACGCTTCAGACGTTAGTCTTCGTGGACATGTCCATGTCGATTGATATCGTTTTCTCACCAATTCCAACCAAAAGAGTCTTGCGGTAACTGCAGATGCTCACACACAACAGAGAGCTAAGCTTAGGAAGAAAATCAAGAGATGTGATTTGGAATACGAAAGTACCTGCTAAGTAAAAAGAAAAAAAAAAGATTGAGCCCTCGGTTACCGGGGGAAGAGAAAGTGGAGGGGGATTGCCTTGGAAGAATTCGTATGATGTCTTCATTTTGGTGTATTGTATCTCAAATCATGGCCGGGAACAAAAACAAACAAACAAAAATCCGCCTCTTTGCTACTGTTTAATTCTAAAATCACCTTAAATTTAAAATAAGAATGAGGGAAGAGAAGTAGAAGTGCGTTTCGAATTTTTTTCCGGTTGGAAAAGCGTATTTGAAAAGCGTCATTCTCGTGACGGCTTGATGTTGCACGGTACTGAGGCATTACAGTGGAAATGAGGCTGCGCTTTTAAATTGCTACGGCGTACGTAGTGTAAACAGGGCCACACTTGACAAAGATTGTTTATTTTCAGTTTTTAAAATCCGACGAACAAAGAATGTATTTTTGAATAACTGGTTTTCGAGAAAATAGAATCTCTATCGGGGATATGTTTCCTTCTATATCAGCTTCGAGAAAACATGAACGGAAAAAAAAGAGCGTAGATCAATTCGGTAAACTATCTGTGTACAACGGACGAGGCAGCAAAGCAAATACTTAAATTGATTGTTGCTAAGAGTTTATGGGAAAAGCAACCCCAAACGCTTGGCCTTAAGATCCATGGTGCTATAAGGGAAATCAAAAGGGGAAAAATAGTCTGAACAAAGCTCAATAAGAGTGAAATATTTGTGTTATGACCCGACATACAAAACAAGTGAAACACTTCAGGGAGGTCAGGTAAACAGTATTATTTATCTATGTTTAATATTGTGAGCTCTTGAATACACTGTTTTATTCCAAACGATACCCAGTCTTTCCATTATGAGGCAGCTGGAATGCACGCCATGTGTGTTGTTTCGCATGTCCCAGCAACCCTCGATTAACTTACAGTTATCAAGGAACATTCATCATTTACCTGTTTATCCAAGTAGATTTACTTTCCTCCCGACGTGGAAAAATGATTGTAGTCGATATGTAATATTTTAAATCACAACAGTTCAAATAAGAAAATAAACCTCCTCAAAAGCAGTTTATAGAAAAATGTATCGAGTTACTATGAAAAATAAGAACCTCTAAATTTCAAGCACATCTAAACCAAAACCTTAACGCTGGGATTAAATGTGTAGAATGCATTGCGGAATTAAATTCTATTCTTACGATAAACATGCCAAAAGATTCTAAGATCTAAGGGCTTTTTCATAAGCCCGGTCAACCGGGCTGGTTCGGTCTCCGAGATCTCATCTCGCCACTCTACCATTCGTAAAAATCTTGATGTGTTAATATGAGAAGCCGAGGCCGAGATCTCGAGGTAACCGAGATGAAAATTTTCCCGTATGAACATTCCAGCCCGGGTAACCGAACGAAACATTTTAGACAAAATAGCTTCACTTTCGCAACAGAGCGACCAAAAGGGCATCATTTTCGTCTTGTATGTATTTCCACATTGGGAGTATGCAAATTGGCTTTATTTGTAAAATTTTAAAGGTACACAAAGCTACTACAGTCGCGAATGATACAAGCTTATGTTCCGCCATTTAGGTTGTGTTTCTCAGATTTCATCCCGGTCGACAGGGGTTGAAATTTCCCATATGAACAAATAGCAAAATTCGTCCCGGTAACCAAGGCAAGCCGCTTACCGGGCTCATAAGAAGAGGCCCTTCATCACCTGTATTCGCGACGCACGTGCCGCTTAGCGAATAATATGCTAGTGGTGCAAGTCACTTCTTTCTTGCGGTCTTGTAACTGTAACTTCTAATACGCATTTGTTCAATCTACAAAAAAAATTCTCAAAAAAAACGGTTAAACATGTAACAGTAATTTAAAACCGCTTCTACTAAACGGGGACACGCTTGGTTTCGAGGGTGAGGACGAACAAGGCGTCAAGTTTTCCTTTGTTTTTAGGAACATCATTACTTTGATACAATCGTATATTTAACCTAAGAACAAACTTGCTTCCATAGATTCCAGTTTACCGAGGTTAAAATTTTATTTTTTCCTGGTAACGTGCATGATTTTAAGCAAGACTGATTTAGAAGTAGTCAGTGGAATAACTAAGAATAATGACGGTTGCTATGAAGTGAAGAGGACACTAACCTTTGCATAATTGTGTTTAGAAAATAAACATGTTAAAAATACCCATTTGCTTGTTTTGACTACCAAAGCTTTGTTTTAATAGATTCCAATTCGCGGGATCTTTTATCGATGATTGGAAAGTTTTCTCCTTGCTCTCGTAGGGCTACTCAAAATAAATTGCTAAAGTTGATGTTATTTTGAAGACACTGTGAGTTCAAACTCTGAAAAGTAAACACAAGCTTACTATGCCTTTTGAAAAGCATTAACGGCCTGAAAAACACATGTAACTGCTAATACTACTAATTATTAAGGAACTGCTGTGTATAGAAAGTACCTAAGTTAGTCGATAAGTCTGAATGAGGCTAACTTTGCATTAGTTTGCACTCCTATTCCCGGGAATTACCCCGAGGTAACAGGTGATGGCGAAATCTTTTGAGGAATAAGGTATTAAAGCGACCTTTAAGAAGGCACTGTTTAGGGGGTAAGTAAGTATAGGTGGATTTAAAGAAAATAATTATTTGTTTGTAATCATAATATTTTACATCACAACAGCTCAAATACGAAAATAAACCCTGTCAAAAACGGTTTATGGAAGAATGCATCGAGTTAGTGTGAAAAATAAGAACCCCTGAAGCTCCGGCGCAGCTAAACCAAGACTTGAACACTGTTTGTACGCGTATTCCCGGGAAATTACTACTTGTTAACAAGCGATTAAAGCTTTGCTTAGAATGGTGGCGCTTGGTGGAATTTAAAGAAAATAATTATTAGTTTTCAGTAATGGTATTTTGTTTTGATGCGTTTTAGGAACGTAACAAGGATTTGCTTGGCATCGGAAATCACCCTCACTTAATCGTGCTTATGTAAATCGAGTAATACATTTTCAACGATCTTAAACGTCGGTCATCCTTTCCACGTTTCAAGTAGATTTCACCAAATTATTTGTCATTCATATAATTTTAGAGGATAGAAAATACTTTTCGAAGAACTACTTGCTTCAATAGCGGACTTTTATTTGAACTTGTCAGTGCACAAAATCGTGAATTACATCGGGACAAGGTTTTCTTGGTGGGTTCGACTGTCTTCTGGTCATTGGTATCAAGCCTAGATCCCTCTCCGCGGCTAAAATTTGATACACACTCAAAAAAAAAAAACATTAATTTAGCTTTCGTCTCCCATTTCACCTCAAGGCAGCGCGAATCTCCTTACTACCGAAAAAGTTTTCATAACAGCAGAAAGCGAGGAATGCGATGTTTGACAACGAGGTAAAGTTGTCCGGCGTTAGAGGGCAGACTGAGCCAGTGAAATATGGAGACGTTAGAGACAAAACCTGTTGGTGAGGAACTTACCTAAGAGTTACCTTTCCACACATTCACCGTATAGTTTTGTTAAGCTTCACTTGACTTACTGTCCCTTTATTTTAATAATAATAATAATAATAATAATAATAACGTCTTTATTATAAGCATCCGATAAAATTACATATCTGATGTTACAGTGAAAATATATAGATAGAAAAAGTTACAATAAATTAGGATGAATAAAAATAATTAAATTGATTAAAATACATATGGGATATTTACACAGCTAGATTATATTCAAAAATTAATCTATTAAAAAAGCTATTTTTATAACGTTCAGTGTTAATACTGGGCCTGACAATGGATTTCCTTCGAAGGTTTACAGTATCGTCTTTGTACTTAGGGAGCAAGCTTTTCAATGGATGGTCATCGCGTTTGAGGTTATAAAAAAGGCGTCTGTCGCTTTTCTCCAAAAGATCAAATATATTATAATAGACCGACGTATAACGCCTCTTGAAGCATCTTTTTAAAAACCTTTGTATAACAGTAAGTTCGGAGACACTTGCAGCATAAACTGAAAGACCGTATAATAACTTAGGGATTACAATTGAATTAAAGAGATGGTCTATTTCATCTATTTTATTTTTACAAGCTGACGAACAAGGCAGGCTTTGGTTAGTCAAAGCAATTACCATATATTAAAAAGAAGGTGGTTTTAAATGGCTGGTTTTCGAGAAAATAGAATCACTATTGTGGATTTGTTTCCTTCCATATCTGCCGGAGCAAACGCAAATTAAAACGCAAAACAAACGAGCGTAGAGTATTCCGATATACTATCCTGTGTACAAGCGCGATACAGTAAAACAAATAACCAGATTGAGTATTGTTAAGCTCATAGGAACGGTAACCCCAAGCGCGTGGCCTTAAGATCCTTGCTGCTATGAAGTAGCGAAATTAATGGGGGGTTGGGGGAAGCCTGAAAAAAGCTTACTGAGAGCACAATATGAGCTACATTTGTCTTATGACCAGACTTTCAGAGCAAGCGAAACACTACACTGAAGTACCCTGGCCGACCCTAACTCAAATATTACAAAGTATGCCTCTTAAATATTTTATAAAATGGTGTGTTTAACCCGTGAAGAAACTTTCTTCCTTCCATTCCAGCTTGTTGAGTTTATAATTTTACTCTTCGGTAGCAACATGTATGATTTTAAACAAGAGTGATTTAGAAATAGTGGAATAACTGAAAATAACGACGGTTGCTATGAAGTGAAACAGGCAATAACCTATGCATCATTGTCTTCAGAAAATAAGCATCTCAAAAATACATATTCGTTTGTTTTGACTGCGAAAGCTTTTTGTTTTGTCTATCTACAGGGTCTTTTTTACTGATAATTGGAAAGTTAAGTC
>JAHPZR010008423.1:50000-55000 GCA_019787425.1 Platygyra sinensis
ACAAGGGAAATTTCAAAACCCGCTGTTTTCAATCTTCTCACATTTCAATTTTAATTTTAAGGAAATTTGAGAATTAACGCGTAGCGAAGACGCGGATTTTATTTATAACTCGTATTATTCCTGACCATAATTTGAAATATAGTAATAGAATGAAGTGAAAAAATCAGCCCCGGCTGAGGCCTCATGCGCAACAGAGCGTGAAGAAGAGAGGTGATTGGGTTTGTTTTAAGGTGACCGATCTCCCCCGGTTCTACCACCTTGTCAGAACACAAATTAAAAAACTGGCCCAGTTATTAAAATATGACCCATTGTATCTAACACCAATGGACCAACCCAGCGTATCTCATGGCTTCTCGCCAACGCCCTTAAACCAATGCTGAAAGACGTTCCAGCACATTTCGAAAACAGCCTCGAACTCAACAAGTACATCCAAGCCAGCGATTTCACCACTAACAAAACGCTACCATACCCATGCAGTCTCGATGTAGTAACCTTGTACACGTCAATAGGCACCTTAAAATACCCCGATTTTCACGCACGGGTACGGCTAGCGCCATTTTGAATTCATTAAATGATGACGTGATCGCGTCTTTCCCGTAAAAGCTACACGTTTTCCCGGGGTAATCAGTGGTCCACACGTGAATTCGCTCCGGGCAAAAATGGAGAAACGGGTGAGTTTACATGGTCTTAAACTTTGCTTATTAGACTACAATCGTATCCAGACTCTAGCATAAACACTTGCTTTTCTGATTTGAAGCGTTTTGGGACTACGAAAAAGTTTTCTTGAGGTACAAATGTGGAGAAATTTTTGCCTGTCAAATAACGTGCTGCTTTCCAAAGTACGCGATGACTGAGGTGTAGTCTCTTCGCCAAAGTTTAGACAAACAAACATTTCAAATAGATTTAAAATGCAATAGGCTATAGACCATGATGAAAAATACCTTAATTCAAATTAAATACTTTATGTTGACTTGAAAAAGTACTTCTGGATTAAAACTTTTTGGTAGAAGTAAACGAGGCTTCTTCCATTTTGGGTCGAAGAGATATATGTAGTATTTTGTAAGAAAAAGAAAAGGCAATTAAATCTGATAGAAAAATATTGTTCGGCCAATTTCAGACGATGTTCAGATGGCATACGAAACACGATATAGCCCTTGCATTTTTGCGCAGATCGTACCTGGTATCACCCGGTGTATCTTAAGTTTGATTGGTTTCCCGTGTAGCCGAGTACGGGTACGGGTAATCCTAAAGCTCCAATCAGCGATACTGAAAAAAAAAACAAAGATCGACTTCATTCGTAACGAGCGAAAACGCATGGAAGATAAATGCTCTACAAAAACGACAGAAAGACCCTCAACCTCTCAACATAGAATGGTCGTACCTGAAGATCACATATATCTCCCAACGTCTAAACTACAGAATCACAAGCATTTTTCAAAATGAGGGCATACCAGTACGGGTCGCGCACAAATCATACGCTCTCAGGCTGCCTCTCTCTCACAACAACAAGAAACGGACATGCACGAGGGCTGACCGCCCTTTCTCCAGCACCAAATTGTGCTTATTACGCAATGCTGTTTACCAAATCACGTGTAACAATTGCAACCAACACTGCATCGGGAGCACTACATGCTTTATCCACGATCGTGTAAGAGAACATCTGAACAATAATAACTCCTCCGTGAAGAAACACCTCTCTAAGTGCCAAAACAAAGTCTACAAAGGCATCGAGATCGAGACTATTGTACTAGAAAACGACCCCGCAAATCAACGACTGTTCGAAGCGTTTTACTTACGAAACTACAAAGCTACCCATCAATTCCCGAGAGGAATGCACCGAATTCGCGGACCTTTTATTCTAAAAATTGTTTTAACATATCTAGAGACTTTTTTACTTTGACACTCGCTTATTAGATCATACCACCCGTTTTTATTCATATTTGTACTTTATTACTGATCTATCTTAGGCATTTTACCCCCACATTCTTTGGCTTTTCACACGTTTTTGTGGGGGCTTCAGCCTCAACTATGCTACCTGCTGATTTCTACCGGAAGTTGCAGGGCATGCTGGGTTAAAAATTGGAGGAAACTAGCTCCAGTCTCCATTGTAAAAAAAAACACGCGCGGAAAAAAAGGCGTCGGTTTGTTTTCATTGTTCGCTAGGTCGTCCCACAGGGTAAAATAACCTTTTGTTCTTGTACCGAAGCTCGAACGTTGTGTTTAAATAGCCTTTATTTAAATTTAGAATACAGCGGGTATACTTCTTCCCAGCTTGAAGATAAATCGTTTAAATCGCCAGCT
This sequence comes from Platygyra sinensis, assembly GCA_019787425.1. Classification (NCBI taxonomy): domain Eukaryota; kingdom Metazoa; phylum Cnidaria; class Anthozoa; order Scleractinia; family Merulinidae; genus Platygyra; species Platygyra sinensis. Next base: position 52,302 of record JAHPZR010008423.1, read on the forward strand.
CTAACAAAGGTTCGTTCGCGGCCCAGGGTCCTTGTCTCTAAATATTTAAGCCGACGGATTTGTTTGTCCTGAGACCGACTGAGGAACACAGAAGCCTTACATTACTAATAGAATTATAAAAGGGCGATGCAAACAGTGTGGTTTTTGCTTGAGATAGTTTACTGCAATGTCAAATGGGGTGCACGTGTTGACATTTCTCCGCTATGATTTTCATAACCCGCGCGACACCTCGCAAACAGTTTCATCGCAATTTTAAATGGCCTTGGAATCTGGCGGAAAGGTTGTGGCAAAAATTGCATCTCTAGGCAAGACAAGGGCTTTAAGGAGTATAATATCTCGCGCCACCAACCATAAAAATATATTTGGAAATTAAAGTGACACCTTGCGTGACCCCTATTAGCTTACGATCACGTCATCGCCAGATGAACAAAAAAAGGAGGTTTGAGCACACTATTCCATCACCATGCCCAAGGTCTTTAGTTGTTCCGACTGCAAAAGCAACTACCAAACAGGTCGTGGATTAAGGAAACATTTTCAAACCCACCCAAGCCACAGGCGCCCACAAGACGTCAGAAACCCACCGCTACAAGCTGCCGCTGCAGCAAATAATTTCCTGGACGTTCCACACCATCACCGCTCTGCGAGGATTAAAGAACTTTTGAAACTTTTAACACCAGATGAATTTTCAACTGTGGTTTTGTGTGGTATTTGCAGGCACGTGTCGACTTCCTCATTTCTCTTGTCAAGAAATAAGCTTACACAGGGCTCAGTTTCAGAAAGCAAGTTACGAGAATTGGAAGTTCTTGTTGCCATGGTGGCGAGGGGTTACCCAGACTCTCTTCCAGTTTCTGCCCTTTATTCCAAACCACAACATGAAAGTATATCCCCGAATTATCACTCCAAGGAAGAGCTTTTGACTCCAGCAAAATGCAGAAAGTAGGTTCATTTTATTGACGACTTAAACAAGCCCCAAGATCAACAAGAAAAAGCTGAGCTTGTCGACTTTATCATTTCACATAAGGATGGAGAGTTTTTTAAGAGCACACTCATGCCAGTCATTTTTAAGAAGAACTTCAATCATTTTTTACAGTTTGCAGCTGAACTAGTAAGTAATTTTGACATTGGCTACACTAAATATCAAAACATAGTCCGAAATCAGCTTGGTAAAGAACTAGAACAAGTTTTTGGAATCAATATCATGGTACCAAAAGATGACATGGGTGAAAAGCCCAAAGAACAAAAGGAGGCTCTACAAGAAAGTTTATCACTGACTTTTACTGAGCACAATGGTGTTGTTGCAGCATACACAAATGTTAGAAACACTGTGGAATGGCTACTTAGCAAAAAAACTCTACACATTGCCAGAAATCTGGGACAAGATGGCAGGCAAGCATGCGCAATACGGTCAAAATGGCGGTAAATTCGTGTAAGGAAATGTATGGAGAAAAGAAAAAAATTGCAGATATAGCAGTTATGAGTTCATGGGTCTTCACTGCGCGACTCAAATTATGATAAGTGCAGTACGAGCTACTCATTTCAAAGAAAAACTCCGAATACTCATAAGACTTACTTACTTCCCAAGAAGATGTCTTCCATCGTTTATTCACGACCCATTTCCCGATACATTCCCTTAAAATCCAGATGAAGTCATGGCAAACACTCATAGATTTCGGGCTTAACGGGTCAACGAATTCAACTTGCGCGACTCGATATAGACTCATCGATGTTTGATATATTTAGATCCTCGGGAAAAAAAAAAAAAAAAAAAAAAACAACTATGAATATTGTTTTGTAAAGTACTTCCAACGTCACTCTTAAATCTCTCATTTTCCCATCTCCGTAGGCCATGTTCAAGTGCTGCAGTTCGGTCGAAAAGGGGAAGGAACACTCTACTGAAATTTCTCTCCAGTCATTTTGTTTGTTGTTTAAAAAGCTTGTCGGGATAGAAATTGGGTTCCAACCCCTCCCCCCCCCCTCCAATCAACAAGACAGGCTTGGTTTTATCTTAAATCCACGCGAGAAAATCGAAGCTTGGCTATAGGGTGTGTGTACCTGAAAACATCAAATTCTCAAGTCCAAAACTAAAAAGCCACTAAAGGTTTTATCCTCATCAGGCATAATAGGTACCAAATTTATGGCTGTTTACAACTTTCCAGCTCAATAGCATCCTTCGTTTGGAAACCAGCGCATTTTGAATTTCGAAGTTATGGCGGTGCGTGACATAACCCTATGATCGCGTTTGTCGAAAAATATACACTTATCTCGTGATTTTTAACCATTTTAGGAGTTTAAGTATCAGGAAAAGTACTTTTGTAAATATATTTTGGTTCGGTTCAGATAATCAGTCCACTAAACAGCCAAAGTAAGTTCGAGATGTTTACACTATTTACTGGCCGCCACGTTGGAGGACTAAAGAGGTCCTCCAACATGGCGATCCCATACTAGGCTCTGTAATTTTGTGGGGCACATTTCGACGAATATCTCAGCTTTGGGAGAACACACACACCTTAAACTTGGATAACTGTCTTCTTTATTTGTCGTTTACAATATCTCAATTTTTTGACTTCATTTAATGCACGGTTTTTGATTTTGTTTTTTTATTGCGTGACACTGCACACACTCTATTAAAACAAAGTAGAAATGTATGTAGTTCTTTCTGCTAGGAAAAAAACAGAAACATAAAATCCCATATATTTAAC
>JAHPZR010008423.1:60000-132588 GCA_019787425.1 Platygyra sinensis
GCCAGAGAGTTTGCTTCAACAACCAACAGTTGCACAGTAAATAGCTCAACAAACTTGAACAGTATCAAATCAACAGTTCAAAGTCTTAAAGTGCACCTTACCCCAAAAAAACTTTTTTTTCGCTTAAACAATAAAGCTTATTTTGTGGAGTAATTAGCCGCAAAAATTTTTCGATTTGGTTAAATCTTTGATTTTCTATGGCTCGTCAAAGTACGTGAAATTGCCGCCATTTTGGTCCACGACCGAGTTTAACGGAGAATGGGTCGAGGGCCGGATGTGACGTCAAATCGAGAACACGATGATTCTGAGGTTCGCATATTTGCTTGTTTCTGTGGGAAAGGCTGGAAAAGTTGTTCGAAAAAAATGCCAGCCAGGTGCGCTGTAGTGTGATGTAGCAACACAACAAACTTACAGGAGGTACTCCGCTTTATGCCATACCGTTTTATGGAGGGATGTCCTGAAGAGAAGAAACGTACAAAGTGATGGCTCGATTCGTGCAAAGTGATAGCCGTCTCAGAGTTGGTGATCTGTTCCATAAAGTATTTCAAACCAGATGATCTCGCTCGATGCCTGGATTTTCAGAGAGAGGAAGGGATTTTGCTGACTCAGTGACTTAAGCGAGACGAATTTGGAAGAACCGTCCATCGATTCATGCAGCCGTTGTTGCATCTGATCTGAGAAACAAGAGCAGTCAGTCGGCACAGCCGACAGATAGTTTTGTATTTGCCCACTACTAATCTTAAAACTCCATTTCTGAAGCCATACAGGTTTAATTCCTGGATATTCAGTAACACACTTTAAGGTAACATCAGCACCAATATCTTCAAGAACAAGATCACTCTTCTTTGAGTCTTGACAACCTTCTAACTCACTTTAATATAATAATAACAACAATAACATTCGCTGATGTTTTGAAGGGAAGCGACGCTACAATTTCCACACTCGCAGGAAAAGAACACAAACATTTTGGTCTACGTTGAACGAGTGAAGTTAAAATAATTTGAGAAAGTTAACGCACATGACTTTTATTTATACGAAAGTATGTTAATGCGAGATCGGAGAAAGCGCGAATTTAGTAAATATACGCACCACACGCTACAGTCTCTTTGACTTCTGCATATCATTGCCTTCGGGTCTGTCCATCAGAGCTCGTTCGAGTTCTTTGTCAGCATCCACCTTATTTGTCTATCCATTCTTCGTTGGCCAGAGAGTTGTCAGCATATAAATCAGCTCGGCCGTCATCATTTAACTATTCACTTTGCTTTGTTTACAAGTGCGAGTCGTCATTCTCTTCAGCGATATAATAAATTTCGGAGTCTTCTGAGTCAAAGCTCATTTCAGAATCCGAAGAAGTAGAAGATATTGTTGATAAAAACGGAAATCTGTCGACTGTGGAGCCCCCAGCGAAAAACTTGTGGGGCAAAAAGGCTTCCACGCTCACACAGAGTAAAAGGCCCGACTGGGACAGCCGAAGCTTTCGTTCTCGAAGTGACGTCACGGCTTTAGTCTCCCCAGACTCCTTATGCTCGGTCGTGAACCATAAGAAACTCGGTTTCAAGGGGGCACAGAAATTCGAGGATTTAACCAAATCGAAAAATTTTTGCGGCTAATTACTCCACAAAATAAGTTTTATTGTTTTAGCGAAAAACAATTTTTGGGGTTAGGTGCACTTTAACATAACAAGGGCCGATCCAAGAGTAACACACGAGTTATTTACTATGAAGTTAAACTCAAGCAAACCACAACAGCGGGGTACATTTGTCATTGAACATCAAAAAGAAAAATCAGCCGTCCTTCGAAGAAAATTCGTTATTCCATATGCAGACGTGCTAGGATTGCAAATCGATGACAGAAAAATTATTCTGGACACGTACCAAAAACCCCAGACATTTTATGCACTTGCCATCGTCTTCCCCGAGGGGGTGGGGGGGGGGGGACCCCGGACTGATGTGGGGAGAATACGGGGACTTTATGGGGACTTTGCGACAAATTTCTGCCCTTGTGGTGGGGGGAATGTGGGGACTTCGATTTTTGAATGCCTTACTCTCGGGGAGAATGTGGGGACTTTGCTTCTGTTCAACCGATAGGAGATTGGGAACGATCGATTGTTCGATGAAGAAGATTTGTTTTGAAATCCATTGTTTTTTGTCTTTCGAACAGACCATCCGTGAAACATTTGTACGTTTTTGTAGGCGTACGCAACTTTAAAATTCCCTTTTGTATATATTATTGTGTTTAGAAGCAGCAATGAACCATCATGATAGTGTGTTTTCCCTTGTTATTTGTTGCGAGTTCGTTGTTTGAAGTGGCAAGTAGTTTGCAGTCTAAACAGAACGCAGGGTTGTCGGAAAAGTAACAAGGTTGTTTATTCCAAACGAACGTAGAAAATTCCACACAAAACTTCACAACAAACACACGCTAGGCTTGTAAATTATTCTTCGACTTCCGTCACACTTGTTTAAACACACGGCCTCGGCCAACTATTCACGTAACCTGTCTCACACTTTAACAAATACGGCCTCAGCCAAATGTACAAGCGACCTTCGTCACACTTCAACAAACACGGCCTCCGCAAACTTTACGTGCGACCTTTGTCACACTTCAGTAAACACATACTCTCTGAAAAACACTCTCCTTCAAACTGCTACACCGATCCGCTTATATACTTTACAGCATAAGGTTCTAGAACTTTCCGGCTCAACTGTATAAAGTTACATTACAACATAAAACTATTTACAGCATCATACGTAAAACTGTCTAGTCACTGTGATGCAAAACTAATTAAGAGCCGTCCTCTATAATTTTCAACTATCGTCATTTGGACGAGAAAAAATGAAATTCCTCAAACTTTCACAAATGAACGGTCTAGATAAGTGATTCACAAAAATATATTTTTCAGTTCAATTCGATTCGTATCTTAGCGCTGGGGCGACCATCTTGGTTTTGCCCCTCTGAGAGGGCTTTCAGCAGCCATTTTAAGGCACATCTTTAACAATTTGCCAAGCAAAGAAAACGTTATAATTCCGGGTAAAAACACATTATTCAAAACAAGCAACTGTTGCTTGATACATTGAGAGGCGGTTTTGGTAATTTCATCAACATCTGATTTTTTTACAGAATTTTAAACTTCTTCCCTTTTCGAACTACTTGCGAAGCGCCATAAAAATGGCGAATTTTAAAGGAAAATATCGCCAAAAGTACATCACTTGAGATACCCAAACAACCCTCCACTGAAAGAGCAATGTCTCAACTGTAAAAATATGCAGTAAAATTTTGGGGCATTCAAAACTGAAAAATATTAGAAGAAGAAGTTTAAGCTGTGGTTTTGTAAACAAACACCGCCGTCCTAATTGGCGTAATAACGTGGAAATAGCGATGTGCAAAGGAAATTTTGATATATTCCACTTACCTCGCAGCATGTCGACAACTGGATGATCCACGATATCTCACGTTATGTTATCAGTAGGTTTCAGCGGCATGTTCGATGATTATTGTGCGAAATCACTCTGAGACATCACAACCGAACCGAAGCCCTCGTCATAACATCTAGCAATATTAGTTGTCTTCCGCCTCATATCTGCCGTTTACAAGAAATTTAACAGTTTTCCGAGATCCCAACTGACCCAAACATCTGTCATCAGCCTTTAAACCCCCCCCTCTTAATTGCGGATTCTTATCAAGAACTCGTTTAAGTTTAGTTCCGTTTCGATCTATTGAGCACCCTTCATTATTGCAGAGATTGCGTTACAGACAACAAGTGCACATTCCAGTGTGGGTTGGGGTAGGGTGGGTAGAAATGAAAACGTAACCGGCTTTAAAGCCATTTTATACATTTCAGTGGCTAAGCAAGTAATTGGCTTTTGCAGGATAATTTGAATATGAACCACTGCTTGGAAATTTGAGTCATTTTGAAGGTTATTTTTGAGCGGTCGGGGGACGGGGCGTGAATTGTATTTTTTTTTTTTTTTTTCAAAAAAAAAAAAAAAGAAAAAGAAAAGATAGACAATATGAGGTCAAGAAATTATGATCTGCATATAATCTCTTGATCAGCTTTATCAGTTTATTAATGAGGCCCTGTTAGGGGTTTTCAGTATACTTGATATTTGGGTAAAAAATTTAACAGGATACACGAAATTTCTCTCCGAAGCCTGCGTCAGAACATTTATCAATATAAAGTGTCTTTCGCCTCATAACCGCCGTTTCCAAGAAGTTAACATTTTGCTAAAATATCTACCAACACAAAATTCTTTTAGCAGCCTTTCAAATCCTCTTGTTATCCAAAGATTCTCATGAACTCGTCTAAGTTCATTACACAATGAGATTGCGTTAGATACGCTAAGGGGTGGGCAGGAGATGAAAATTTAAAGCGGGGCCTTAGGGAGATACTTGGTAGCTTCGAAAGCTGTTCTTGCACCTCTTGAAACCAATTACGTAAATTCATGAGGCCGGAGGGATAGAATAGAGGGCGGAAATTTAAGAAATATGTGTAAGTTAAAAGCAACCTCGTTCCCATGGCTTTTTCCTCCTAACCCGCGACCAGGGTGCGGGAACGCCGGGTTAGGTTAAAATTATTCTGGTGCCATGTGGTGCATCACCTGATCGATGGGTGTCTAACATTTTCATTTTGAGGTCGATGGAGAAGCACAACATAACCTTGACTAGGGATTCTTCAACAGTCCGTTTCAAGTTATTTCACGCTAAGCGATTTAATTGCGTGACAAATCAAAGTGCTCTGTGAGCAGACTCGTAAAGTGAACAAACTAATGGGCCCTTTGCAGTTTACGATCACATGGTACAAAAACCGCCATGCTGGAGAGCAAACTGCCCACTGGGACCTCCAAAACAAAGCAACTTAACTAAATATTCTTTTGTTTTGGAGGTCCCAGTGGGCAGTTTGCTCTCCAGCATGGCGGTTTTTGTACCATGTGATCGTAAACTGCAAAGGGCCCATTGAAATATTTTTTGGATTATGTTTAATATTATTTGGTTTAGGGAATATTGTGGCTGATTTTCATGTTTAGAGTACGAGCAGTGGTTCAGTGTTCACTCATAACCGACCAAAGAAAAAAAGTAATACTGAGCTGGATAAGAAGGAATTACAATTGAAACGATCATGCTTATACATTTGGCAAGGGTGGACGATGTCATGCTTTAAACATTTTCAATTTTTGTTTCTGGTTCACCAAGAAATAGCTGGCAGCAAATGTTGTTAAAAAGTGAACATTAAAAATATTGAAAAATCCAGGCAATACTGTCTTAATGAAAACATTAATCATTCTCTCTTTATCAAATGAGATAAACAGAAACTAGTTTTAAGTTTTGTTGCAAACTGAACATGTCATCTTGTGCTTGTAAGGATTGTACAAGGCCATGTTCAAGACATTTTTAATGGAAGTTTCCGATGTAGACATTAAGTGAAATGCAAAGTCTAGGAGATATTTTCATTCCAAGTTGCTACAAGGCGACGAGGAAACGAAGGTTATTTTCCTTTGTCAAGGGAAGTTAGAGAAAATTAAGCAAACTGAGAGGAAAAGACTTCCAGCTCACGTAGCCAATGAAGTATACCAATAACGAAGAATATAGAATGGACAAGTTGAATATAGTATCCACAGGAAAGAGCTCAGTTCCAGGGTGCCATTTAAAGTTAATGTTTAAATGCTGCATGAACGCCTCCACTTAGACTTGCCAAAAGTAGACTTTTACTTCGATAAAATGAAAACGACTTGTTCTGCTTCCTCGGATTCAAATTTAAAATCTGGGTGTGACGTAATGATTCACAGCCTACCCCTTATTCCCTGGAATTTTTTTGATATATCTCACAGCCAGCATAAGGAGAGTAAAAAACATATGCCCAGTAACCACAACCATGTTTAAGATCAGATTTCAAGGCATTAATAATTAGGCTGACTTTGGAGGACAAAACGACACTGAAAACAACAAAATTTCAATTCATTTACTATAGCGGATATTTAACATTAGAGAAAATACTGGAAAATAAAAGCGAAAAGACATATTTAGACAACAATATTTTAAAACAAAAAAGTCCGAAAATTTCTTCGTCTGCGACAAATAATACAGCGTAAGCGAAAGAAAGATGAAAGTTGTAAATAAAAAAAGACGACAAAAATAGCCAGTTATTTTGCGATAAATCGTATTTCAAATGTGCTAAATTAGTGCCCCCTTAGTTCTTTTCTCAGGTGTTTTGTAGCAGCTGAATAAAACTAAAAACTTGTACTTGAATGACGCGAATAAAGTAAACAAACACGGCCGCGGAGGTAGCTGTAAATTAAATATGCAGAAATCCACGATGCAAAAATACTGTTAACTTTAAATACCTAACTTTGCCAAAGAAAGGTTACCAAATGAAAGAAATCCGACAGAAAGTTCAATAACAATAAATTTTCATTCAAGATGAGGCTGAAGAAAACTATTTAAAAAGGAAAAAGTGTTCAAAATTTCGCAAACGTGCTTCGCTGTGATAGTGACAGCATGTTTAAATTAATTCTTCACGTGCGGAAGCTTGAGTTTTTGCCGACGGCTTTTGCAGTCAATTTATCGGCCGTGGCTTTACTCGTGGTTCAAAAATTTGAATTAAACTTGGATGTAATACTGTACATTACCTTTTTTGTTTTGTAAAGTCCAGGAAACTGCTTTAAATTCGCGGTCTGTATTCAAAACCCACTGAACACCGACTGTGCAAACACACGGACTTTTGTATGGCATGTACTAAAACCCGAAACACCGAAACGAAACCGCCGGAACGAAACCAACGGAACCACCGGAACTACCGGAACAACCGAAACGAAACCGCCGAAACCGCCGGAACAACCGAAACGAAACCACCGGAACAACCAAAACGAAATCTGACTCCGGAAATACAGTTAAAAGAGTCACATATCGTCCGCAAGTTCTTTTTGCCGCCATAACTTAACTTATCTCCCCTCCCAGGTGATAAACGGTAGTAGCCCACGTGAGTTGTTTTTTTTTTTTTTACCGCCGATTCTCGCGTTTGAAACAAAGCACGAGAGCATAACCGAACAAATTGAGGATCTGAATGAAAAGGTGAGCCTAAAATGTATTTTATAGGGTTAAAGACTGAGCAATGTACATTTTAAAATGTTTAAAACGCATTCATTCAAGTTAAAGCTAGATCCGTCGCGTGTGAATTTTTATTTATTTATGTTGTTGAAAACGGTGTTAAAACTTAACTTCTATAAAAACCGATGCTAGTGTTAAAGGCTACGCCTTTTATTCACATTTTCGTCTAAAAAGAGCTGCTTATAAAATACATTTTAGGCTCACCTTTTCATTCAAATCTTCAATCTGTTCGGTTATGCTCTCGTGCTTTGTTTCAAACGCGAGAATCGGCGGTAAAAAAAAACAAGGCATGTACTAAAACCAGGAACACCGGAACACCCCGGAACACCCCGGAACACCCTGGAACACCCCGGAACACCGGAACACCCCGGAACGCCGGAACACCGGAACACCGGAACACCCCGGAACACCGGAACACCGGAACACCCCGGAACACCGGAACACCCCGGAACACCGGAACACCCCGGAACAGCCGAAAAACCCCGAACACTGAATTTGACGGTGTTGTTTTGTTTTCTAATAACAGACATGCAAAATAAAATGTCAATATCATTTGTTTACCCACGTAACACGGAGGAGCTTAGATGTAGGCTCTAAAAATATAGAAAAAAGGAAAAAGGAAAGGTGATGGACATGGATGATTTGAACTTACCGAAAGAACACAATTCAGCCATGTTGGTGATGTTCGCCACGCAATTTGTGAGTTGACGGGATTCCTGATCAGCTGTTGCTCAGTACAAAAGTAGATCCGCAATGCATAGTTACAGCTGATACTTACGTACAGGCCGCTTACGAGTTTTCGACTATTTTTCGCTTGGTCTTTGTTTACCCATTACAGACCGCATGATATTCTCAGGGAAAAAATATCTATTCATAGTAACGAGACAAACTATTATCACATAGGGGGAGCTGGAATGGTGGAATGGCACTCGACTCCCACCATATTGTTACCCGGGTTCGCGCCCCGGATCCGGGGTATGTTTGTTGATGCTTGTTTTTCTCCGGGTTTTCCAGTTTTCATCCCTCCACAAAACAAACGCTTCTAAATTCTAATTCGATCTCATACACGTACACTTTATAACGAGCTCTTAGCTCTTCCGTTATCCGTGGGTAAACAAATTATATTGGCATTTTATTTTTTACATGTCTGTAATGGGAAAAAAAAACAGCATCGTCAAATTCGGTGTTCCGGTGTTCCGGGGTGTTCCGGCGTTCCGGCGTTCCGGTGTTCCGGTGTTCCGGGCTGTTCCGGTGTTCCGGTGTTCCGGGCTGTTCCGGTGTTCCGGGCTGTTCCGGTGTTCCGGTGTTCCGGTGTTCCGGTATTCCGGTGTTCCGGTGTTCCTGGTTTTAGTACATGCCTGTTCCGGCGGTTTCGGTGGTTTCGTTTCGGTTGTTCCGGTAGTTTCGGTGGTTCCGGTGGTTCCGGTGGTTTCGTTCCGGCGGTTTCGTTTCGGTGTTTCGGGTTTTAGTACATGCCTTTCTGTATTTACCTTCAAAAGCATCCTTAATTTCCGTGTCAGAACTTTCTGGCCCCAAAACTACAGCAGTTTGACTCCTTTCCCGTTCAGGCTGGATACCTGGTGTTTCTTCAAGGAAATCAAAGGAAAAATAACAAGACAAACGGTGTCAACAATTTTTCTTTCACCATGTCGAAAAACGTCCAACACAAACGGCTTGTAATGGTGAATGTTAAACTCTCTCCAGATCCAGTCAGTGATCGCGACGATTAATGTATTCTTTAACTACTACGTTGATTCACTTCGATTTCTTCGAAATCAAGCTTCTTGAACTAAACATCTTGTTTAGGCTTAACTGTGTTGTGTGTAGCTTCCGAAGAGTCCCGTTGCAAAACAAGCCATAAAGACCTTCCCTCAAAACAAACGTTGCGACTCTATTTGCCGACGAATGAACACATGTGACCTCTAGGCCTTTAAAAAAGCACTCCCGAGTGTCCGAAAAATCCACAAACACCAAATATACTCACTGACAGTTGTTTGGTAAAGGACAAATTAGCCCCAGAAAATCCTCGTACAGACTCGAGCCCGCTGAGTTGTCTGGGGTCTTTAATATAGTTGATACTAATTAGGATGTTTATTTTTTCCACGTCGTGAATGTCATGTTGACATAGCTCAGTGGTACCGACCATTCCTGCCGTTCGAGTGAACCGCGATCGACTCCGGGAGTCGGTCGATATTTTTAATTTCTTTTTTTTCTCTTTTTTTTTTCCCCTTTATTTTTAGCGATACACAATATAATAGCTCTGTGTTTATATCATTTCACTCGCCAATATGCGCATTTATCTTACCATAAAACCGTACTTCAACGACTTCCTCTGTAAAATCCATACGAATTCAGCATCCAGTGAGAACTTGTGCTGCTCATCGATTTTACGATTTCGGTAGCCGAGTCTTCTTTAACTTTAATATACCTTTTAATTTAGACCTTTAAAACAGCTTATTTTAATTTAAGATAGACAGCAATTTATAAGTAAGCCGCGAGAGTACCTATTTGCATAAAGTTTACAGCCCATCGAGGGACACATTTGCCCACAACTCACGATAACTCGTTTCGCGCATGCGCTTTACGAGTTAAAAAGGGAGGCCGGTCGTGGTAAGTTGTAGTGACCTTTTAGTTTTTTGTAAACGTGACTACTTAGCTCTAATTCAGTCGTGTTTAACTTTTTAACTGCCTGGGTCGTAAATACTGAGACCAATGAAATTAATTTTGTCAATAAAGTATTTTGTTTTCAATGCGAACTAAAAATAGTGTTCGCTGCACGCCTACTGAATTGAGTAGGTAAGAAAGAAGCCTAGCTGACGAACAAAGTCATGGACAAGTGTGGTTAAATTATGATCTGCATGTAATCTCTTGATCAGCTTTATCTGTTTATCAATGAGGCCCTGACTAGGGTTTCTACAACCGTTCATTTCAAGTTTGTTCACACTAAGTTTAGTTCCGTTTCGATCTGTTGAGCACCCACCATTATTGTACAGATTGCGTTACAGACAACAAGGGCACATTCCAATGTGGTAGGGTTAGAGTGGGTAGAAATGAAAATGTAACCGGCTTTAATTAAAGCCATTTTACGCATTTCAGTGGCTAAGCTAGTAATTACCTTTTGCAGGGTAATTTGAATATGAACCACTGCTTGGAAAATTACGGTCATTTTGTAGGTTTTTCTTTGAGGGGTCTCAGGGGAGAACGGGGGGCGGAGGGAGGGAGGGAGGGGTGTTGCGTAAATTGTATTAAAAAAGAAAGAAAAAGAACCGATAGACAGTATGAGGTCAAGAAATTGTGATCTGCAAATAATCTCTTGATCAGCTTTATCAGTTTAAGTAAAGAAGATACAGGAATTTTGGGAAAAATAATCTGGTAGGTGTTTAGTTCAGAAAAAAAACAGGACATAATAAGTAGGAAATCCATAACGTTATTGCTTGCAGATGCTTACCTGAAGTGGTCGACCATCGTGCTAATAACAATAACGCATTTTAAAATTATTCTCGGTGATCATTTGAAGAATGAAGTTCCAGTCAAAGAAATGCATTCCGCACTTCCCTTCTTCAGTAATACAACAAACTTTTCGTTTATTTCATTTCTTGCCAAATTTGTTGTTATTAGAAAAAAAGAATGAAAATGCTTTAAAGCATGTTCCAATTTATTCTAACTGTACCAAACATATTCAAGCTGGCGACATAAAAGTACTCTGTGGTTGCCTTAAGCACGTGATCGAGTTTTGCCTCCGATCAAAATTCATGTTCCTATGCGGAAGACTTTTAGAACGCGAATTATGTTTTTGAAAAGAAAAACTTTTTAACTTGATAGTGGCCTCGTAATTGTATTGTGTTACAAGCATTTCGCTGTGTTTCACAACTGTATCGTTGGTAGCTCTTTTTAGATTACCTGGCTCAATAAATCCATGAGAAATTATGATCCGAAATGATGTTAAAAAAATAATAATCGCGTGTTATTATTTCATACATTCTGTTTAAGGTAAAATTGGTAATTTTGTGTTTCTCAGAGCAATACGGATAAAATTATGAGGCGAAAGACACGTTATATTGATAAATGTTCTGACGCAGCCTTCGGAGAGAAATTTCGTGTATCCTGTTAAATGTTTTACCCAAATATCAAGTATACTGAAAACCCCTAACAGGGCCTCATTGATAAACTGATAAAGCTGATCAAGAGATTATATGCAGATCATAATTTCTTGACCTCATATTGTCTATCTTTTCTTTTTCTTTCTTTTTTTTTTTAATACAATTCACGCCCCGTCCCCCGACCGCTCAAAAATAACCTTCAAAATGACTCAAATTTCCAAGCAGTGGTTCATATTCAAATTATCCTGCAAAAGCCAATTACTAGCTTAGCCACTGAAATGTATAAAATGGCTTTAAAGCCGGTTACGTTTTCATTTCTACCCACCCTACCCCTACCCACATTGGAATGTGCACTTGTTGTCTGTAACGCAATCTGTGCAATAATGGAGGGTGCTCAATAGATCGAAACGGAACTAAACTTAAACGAGTTCTTGATAAGAATCCGCGATTAAGAGGGGGATTTTAAAGGCTGATGACAGATGTTTGGGTCAGTTGGGATCTCGGAAAACTGTTAAACTTCTTGTAAACGGCAGATATGAGGCGGAAGACAACTAATATTGCTAGATGTTATGACGAGGGCTTCGGAGACACTTAACGGTTGTGATGTCTCAGAGTGATTTCGCACAATAATCATCGAACATGCCGCTGAAACCTACTGATAACATAACGTGAGATATCGTGGATCATCCAGTTGTCGACATGCTGCGAGGTAAGTGGAATATATCATAATTTCCTTTGCACATCGCTATTTCCACGTTATTACGCCAATTAGGACGGCGGTGTTTGTTTACAAAACCACAGCTTAAACTTCTTCTTCTAATATTTTTCAGTTTTGACTGCCCCAAAATTTTATTGCATATTTTTACAGTTGAGACATTGCTCTTTCAGTGGAGGGTTGTTTGGGTATCTCAAGTGATGTACTTTTGGCGATATTTTCCTTTAAAATTCGCCATTTTTATGGCGCTTCGCAAGTAGTTCGAAAGGGAAGAAGTTTAAAATTCTGTAAAAAAAATCAGATGTTGATGAAATTACCAAAACCGCCTCTCAACGTATCAAGCAACAGTTGCTTGTTTCGAATAATGTGTTTTTACTCGGAATTATAACGTTTTCTTTGCTTGGCAAATTGTTAAAGATGTGCCTTAAAATGGCTGCTGAAAGCCCTCTCAGAGGGGCAAAACCAAGATGGTCGCCCCAGCGCTAAAATACGAATCGAATTGAACTGAAAAATTTATTTTTGTGAATCACTTATCTAGACCGTTCATTTGTGAAAGTTTGAGGAATTTCATTTTTTCTCGTCCAAATGACGATAGTTGAAAATTATAGAGGACGGCTCTTAAATATGGACGAAGATTCTAGTCTAAATTAGCAAACACACGAACCTTCCAAGTCAAGCCACAATTTTTGCGTAACATTCTTCATCAGTTCGGATAGATTTAAAACAGAATCCGGGGAATTCAGGACGGGAAGAAAAGTTGAAATTTCACCAGACTGTGAGCAGCTCATGTAGTATTCAAGAAAAAAAATATTTAGAGTTCAATTTTCATCAGAATGCAAAGTCTAAGTGTTTACCAGGCCTGAAGTGCATCTTCAAATCCAGTTGGGTGTTTGGCTTCGCCAAATACTGGGGACTTTGCAAGAAAAAACTTCCCCACGGGTGGGGAAATACAAGAACTTTGAAATGCACAATTAGCAAAGTCCCCACGTCAGCCCGAGGTCCCCCCACCCCCCGTAGGAGAAGCCGATGACAAGTGCATTACAAAAGAAAAGAGGAGTCTGGCCGACAGAGTTCGACAGCATGTTCAGAATACTGCGAAGGTTCCGATGCGTCTGGGTTAGATGAGAAGACTCGACTTGAAATTAACTTTCACCAGCCAAACAAAGGCGTGGAAACTTAATTAGATCCAGTCCGATTACGAGAAAACTAGCATCATCAGAGGCAAAACATCATGGATCCGGAGGCATTCTTCCCCGTAGCCAAAAAACCCCAAACAGTACGCGCAGTACAGCTCGCCGTCTTAGAACTACTTAAAAGGCCAGAAGGAAGTGATATGTCTTGGCTTATTAAAATGTTCGGTGGAATTCATCATCTCTTCAAGCAATCTTTAAGCCAAAGTAGTCATCATGCCCCTGTTAGTTGCTTCGAGAAGGAAGAGTGACCATGACACGCGGTAAGAGTTTTGTCTTGCCCCGGAGCTTTGAACAGCTATCCGCCGCTTTATCAGCATAAATAATACATTTAACTTAATAAATCCGATGTCTTAAAACGGGCCTGGAGTAACGCAAAATTCTCAAGAAGGGAAATAAAATAAATGTCGCGCTAAAACACGACAAAAGCCACAACATTCAAAGGCCATGTAAATTTCGATACGCCAAAACGCTCTCGAATGAATGGACCCCCAGCGCTGCTTGCGAGTCGTGCGCTGATTGGTTGAAATTTCAAGACCTGTCAAACAGAGATCAGCGGGTACCATTGCCGGATTGAATGGCTGTATCTTGTTCAATATTGGCCCAATTAACACGAGACTTGAGGATTTTGAAAAGCTCGGTGTACTTCATCTGAATATATGGGTCTTGTGTTGTTAATCCCATAATAGACGGGCTCATACCCAGGCCCTCACGGTATTAAATCCAGCAATCGGCGGAATTTATTTGTCTGCGTGTCGCGTATCGCGAGGCTTTCTGGGGGGAATTGAGTAGGCTTATATGACGTGAGCGTTCGATACGGTGGCCATTGCTGTTTTGAATACATGTAATATTTTTTCCGCAGCTTACCGTCGCGAGTTGGTTGCAGTTTTCAAGGCAAGTTGTTTGCCATTTTTAAATTGCTTTGCCTCGTTTTTGTAGGATATTATCTTTCTTCCCGCACTGCCCTCGAGAATTGTGTACTCTTTGCTATTGCACTTTGACTTAGATCCCCGTGAGATTTGTCTTGCTCATGCTAGCCATTAAGCCATTAGGCTCAGTTAGTGTTCAGTGTGGTTTGCACGGGAGAACTGAGTATCTGCTTTCACAATTACGCACCTTCCTTACCCAAATGAGTGTCAGTTATTGGACTCTACTGTTACCACGTAAATCGTATAGATGTACTTTTACTGCCGTGCAGTCATTTTGAGCAGCTTTGAATGCAGGCAAACGGTTGAATTTACATGTACTGGAGCTGTGTGTTAACTACATGGCAATGCTAGCTGCCAGTTTGGGGACATCAGTTGAATTCTTACCATGTCTTAGCTAAATGGTTTTACTTGACACCATTGACACAAATACATGTAAAGAAATGATGGACTACACTTCGTCTACATCCTGTTGCTTGTAAGGAGAAGTGAATAGACCTTTTGCACGCCGCACGGGGACTGGTCACTGGAGGTATGCGACCGCCATCTTTGATATGGCACATGGCTAATTTGCACTTGTGTTGACCTTTGATCGCCAGCTGATATGACACCTTACAGTGAAGAAACTTGTAAAACTTTAACACAAAACTGCTTAGAGGAGTTTATCAAGGAAAAAAAATCGAATCGGAGGATTCAGGCGTTTTTCGTGGAAGATTACGTTCACGATCTTTTTATCACATTTCACCAAGTTGAATGTTGTGTTATGAAAGGAAAATGCTATCGCTCGATGTCCAAATCGGAAAAGCCGCATGAGATAAAAATGATCTTGGAATTCGGCGACTCAGGATCGAACACCGTGTTAAGAAGATGTTCTTGCAAAGCCGGGCAGGGATATTGTCATCATCTCTCGGCTTTACGGCCTACGCGGAGTTGAGTTCTGTGAAGGAGAAAGATGGTGTTTGTACTTGAAAGCCCCAGCAATGGCACGCACTTAAAGGTACAAAAATCGATCCGCAACGCTGGATGCAGCTGAATTTTTCAAAACCATCAGTGGGAAAGGAATCAACAAGAGGTGCATCACTCTGCCCTTCACAATGAAAGGATCCTAACTTTATTATTATTAATGACATCATACCAAGCCATTATTTTGTGTGAAATGTTTTATGCTGTGAAATAGACCTTTGCAATAGTTTCTGTCTTTTATTGGCTGCTGGTTGTTTCTGTATTGCTGTATTTTCATTGACAAGTTTACATTTACACAGCAAATGTCTGAAGTACATGTGTATGTATCTTGCATTTTAGCTAACACTTGTAATTATTAGTTACTGTGCGATGATTGGTGACTGAAAATTGACCAAAAGTGCAGACTGTCCAGATCTGATTAAGCAGATCAGTCTGATTAATTGGAAATACACTTTGTAGGATTTTAGACGTCTTAATTCTGCTTATCGCCCTCTCTCAACATGTATTCTCAAATTTGCAATTTCCTGAGTCTCTTTTACTTGATCCTCTCAAAACTGTCCCAGACTATTGAGGAAAGGAGGAATGTTAAGGGTACATCCTAGAGGTTCTAGTAGGTCATTTATTACGAAACCTTTATCAGCCATCACATTGTCCCTTCTTTCAAGCAATGTGAGAATTCCAGACTGATTGGTGATTTCCTTGTCTGATAATGCCTCCAGTACAGTACAACTAAGATACAAACGTAACACAACCTGAGGGTACAGTACCCAACAGAGCTTTGGCTATATGGTGTTTTTGTATTGTAAAAAAATATTTCAGCCCG
The DNA here is from genome assembly GCA_019787425.1 of Platygyra sinensis. Classification (NCBI taxonomy): domain Eukaryota; kingdom Metazoa; phylum Cnidaria; class Anthozoa; order Scleractinia; family Merulinidae; genus Platygyra; species Platygyra sinensis. The sequence goes on from JAHPZR010008423.1 coordinate 75,816, forward strand.
AATGTGTCTCTTTATTGATTGATATGAAATAATCGTATTGTTTTGATCAAGGATCAAAGTAGTTAATTATTGCGCGATCGATTACATCAGACCTCCATAGTCTCAGTTTCCTTACCGGTCCTTACCTTGTGCTCCGTCCCGCTAGTCCAGCAACGTAATTTCGCACCCTCTCCCTACCACCCGGGGTTTTCTTTTTATTAAACAGCAATATTTCACCCCAGGCGTGTCTCTTTATTGATTGATATGAAATAATTTAGCCCACCATCACCCGTAAAGGAAGAGAACACACTCGAGTGTGCTCGGTTAAAGTAACCAATTCCCCTTCATCACGACGTATTTTTACCTTCCGTTTCTTCTTTTTCGACTCGCATTTTGGAAAGCGATGGAAGGATAGTTCTTTTTCCCTGGATGATTTCGAATGGCAGAGAGGAACACAACAGTCCTTAACCATGGCCCACCTGTCTCACCTTTTCCAATTTCAAGATGGCGGACGCAAGTAGTTAAGGGGGTCAGTTTTTTAGGACTAGCCAATCAGCGCGCAGTATTTCAAATTTCGACCAATCAGGTATTCGTCATGTATAAATACAAAATATAAATCAAAATTTTGATGTCAAGAAAACTTTAAAGCGCGTATTTATAATTTTGCAAGGACTACTACCTTAATACCATCTACCCTTAGGGTGTTTCGTGTCCAAGCCATGTAGCGCGTTAAGTTTAAACTGTAGATACCTAGACCCCATTCGAAACTAAAACTTGCGGCGCTGGCTATAAAACTCTACCAATGATTTTTAAATCAAATAAATTGTCGAACTTTTTACGACCTCTAAATAAGAGCGTCTGAATCACCTTTTGAAACTTACGATTAAAGCATATACTTTAAACAATCCTTTATAATTTTGTAAGACCACCAAGGACTTTAGACTTAATAGACGTTTTACATGCCGCGCGGGGACTGGTCACTGGAGGTATGCGTCCGCCATCTTAAAACAGGGAAAGGTGAGACAAGTCGGCCATGGGTAAGCACTGTTGTGTTCCTCTCTGCCATTCGAAGTCGTCCAGGGAAAAAGAACTATCCTTCCATCGTTTTCCAAAATGCGAGTTGAAAACGAAGAAATGGAAAGTAAAAATACGTCGTGATGAGGGGGAATTGGTTACTTTAACTGAGCACACTCGAGTGTGTTTTCTTCATTTATGGGTGATGGTGGGCTTCAATTATTTCATATCAATCAATAAAGAGACACGCCTGGGGTGAAATATTGCTGTTTAATAAAAAGCAAACCCGGGTGGGAGGGAGAAGGTGCGAAATTACGTTGCTGGACTAGCGGGACGGAGCATAAGGTAAGGACCGGTATGGAAACTGAAAGGTCTGATGTAATCGATCGCGCAATAATTAACTACTTTGACCCTTAATCAAAACAATACGATTATTTCATATCAATCAATAAAGAGACACGTTTGGGCTGAAATATTTTTTCACAATACAAAAGCACCACTATAGCCAAAGCTCTGTTGGATATTCGGTACCCTCAGGTTGTGTTACGTTTGTTTCTCAGTTGTATAGTGGAGGCATATCAGACAAGGAAATCACCAAACAATCTGGAATTCTCACATTGCTTGAAAGAAGGGACAATGTGATGGCTGATAGAGGTTTTGTAATAAATGACCTACCAGAGCCTCTAGGAGGTACTCTTAATATTCCTCCTTTCCTCAATACCGGTAATCTGGGACAATTTTGTGAGGATCAAGTAAAAGAGACTCAGGAAATTGCAAATTTGAGAATACATGTTAAGAGAGAGCGATAAGCAGAATTAAGAAGTTTAAAATCCTACAAAGTGTATTTCCAATTAATCAGGCTGATCTGCTTAATCAGATCTGGACAGTCTGCACTTCTGGTCAATTTTCAGTCACCAATCATCGCACAGTAACTAATAATTACAAGTGTTAGCTAAAATGCAAGATACATACAGATGTATTTCAGACATTTGCTGTGTAAATGTAAACTTGTCAAGGAAAATACAACAATACAGAAACAACCAGCAGCCAATAAAAGACAAAAATTGTTTCAAATGCCTTATTTCACAGCATAAAACATTTCACACAAAATAATTGCTTCGTATGATGTCATTAATAATAGGAAAGTTAGGATCCTTTCATTGTGAAGGGCAGAGTGATGCACCTCTTGTTAATTCCTTTCCCACTGATGGTTTTGAAAAATTTAGCAGCATCCAGCGTTGTGGATCGATTTTTGTAGCTATAGGTACATGCCATTGCTGGGGCTTTCAAGTTCAAACACCAGTATCTTTCTCCTTCACAGAACTCAACTATGCATAGGCCGTAAAGCCGAGAGATGATGACAATATCCCTGCCCGACTTTGCAAGAACATCTTCTAAACACGGTGTTCGATCCTGAGTCGCCGAATTCCAAGATCATTTTTATCTCATGCGGCTTTTCCGATTTAGACATCGAGCGATAGCATTTTCCTTTCATAACACAACATTCATCTTGGTGAAATGTGATAAAAAGATCGTGAACGTATACTTCCAAGACGTACGCCTGAATCCTCAGATTCGTTTTCTTTTCCTTTATAAACTCCTCTATGCAGTTTTGGGTTAAAGTTTTACAAGTTTCTCCACTGTAAGGTGTCATTTCAGCTGGCGATCAAAGGTCAACACAAGTGCAAATTAGCCATGTGCATATCAAAGATGGCGGTCGCATACCTCCAATGACCAGTCCCCCGCGGCATGCGAAATGTCTATTGCATTTCGTTTGCATTCCTATCAATATACGATAAATCATCATTTAGTGATAATACATCAGAAAGAATTGAATTTGAGGCGGTTACTGAAAAAAATCATTTGCGAAATTTACGTGGCATTTCGTAACCGACTGTCCGCGTAAAATATTTAACCGTTTTCATAGGTGACTGAAACGTTTGCTCAACTAGCTCATAAGAATTTTCTTCCCGTTAATGAACGAAAAGAAACATTAAAACCCTCTAAACTGCTAATCTTGAACAGAGCGTCTTTGAGTACACTGTGCTTTGGTTCACAACAGCATTTTTTGCTCTCTTTCAGTAACAGCTGTAAAATTATCAGTCGTCATTTACAACGGCAGACTTTTTATTTACAACAATGATGAAAACTTTCGCCAACAGCTACCTTATACTGCTAGAGAAATATGTGATGCCGCAAAAATGAATATGCAGCACCTTTAATCGCGGGACAGCTTTTCTTCTGAAATATTTCACTTTGAACATCGGTTATAATTTTTTCTCTTCACCGTGTTGATCTACGATAGCTAACTCGAAAAACAAAGGCAAAGCAATTGTCCGATTGTGTTCTTCACTGCTTGCCTGACTTCTTCTATCTACCAACAGTAAAGAATCGGGTTTAATGACGAGTTTAAGTAAGCTAAACTGACTGCATAATTCCAAGCGTTAGAAAGAGATGAAGATCGTCCACCACAAGCCAACAAAGCTGTCACTACACCATAGGGTAGATAACAAGCAACCAGGGTCAGTTGCAGCCATATTGCAGTGGACACTGCCTTTTGTATCGCGCTATGTTCAGTTGATTTGTTTGGTTCGGTTGCTGAACATGATCCTGTACTTGATTTTGCTGATGACGGAGGGTGAAGAAAATCTTTGTGTAAGAGAAGATCGAGATTATAAGAGACAGTGGTATACCTATTGCGCGATACAAAATGTTTATAGAGGGGTTCCAAAACCACATTGCTGTAAGAAGAGCAGGCAAAACCCATAAAGTAATAACGATCACTTAAGTTCGCCTTAACGAAACAACTTGTTTGTATCTCAGTCCCATCAACAGAGCGAGAAGTCTGTCTACGCTTATTGCAGCTAGTGTCAACACAGACACTCCACAGAAAATATTGGCCGTTAAAAAGCCCACAGCTGATGCGTAGCGACACATATTTCGATGTCCATTCGATATAGACACCCAAGAGGTAACGGTAAGAGGCTCTGAAATAAGATCAACACAGAGATCAATTATTGCAAGGTTACGAAGCAAGAGTTTGGACGGCGGATGAAGTGACGACTCCTTTTGAAGAGCAATTAGGATCAGAGCATTCTCAAGAAAAGCATTAACGGACATGAAAGTGTTTAAAATTGAAGTAAATGTCAACTGGCCGTGCAGCCCAGGAGTCAAATCTGGCGAACAATTCAACTCTCCGATCGCTTTTTGCTGTCCATCTCCACTTACGTTTTCTGCTGGCATATCGATCTGCAAGATAGCTATTTGTAATTTATCCGCAAGCTGGAATCACTGGCAAAACTTCTTGGTGTAGTTAAGTTACAAAAGCTCTCCGTTACCGCAGGAACTGCGAAACAATCCAAACGCCTTTTATCGGCCTTGTTATCTCTTCAAACATGTCAGTATATTGACAGTTTGGAAACAGAACTCAGTTAAGTTAACAAACAGCTGGTTTACTTTAAGACTCTGAGGACTTACTAAAGAGAGAAACGGCATGTCTACTCATTGTAATCCCATGTGGTTTTTATCGCTCGTACATTTTTGTGTTCGCTAACCTAATAACTTCAGTTTTGTCTATGAAAATGACTAATTAAAAGCGAATACATAGTAGTTGAACCGCGTAGCACCCGTGATATCGAAATAACAATTGTTAAGGTGCCGATAGTAGGCAATACTGCCGATACACCAGATCCCCCTGGGCTACTACCCTTTTAAAGGAAATTTGGAAGTCCCCAGGGACCAAAGAAAATTTGGCCCCGGTGGGGTCAAATACTGCCGATGCACCAAATCCCCCTGGGTTACTACCCTTTTAAAGGAAATTTGGAAGTCCCCACGGACCAAAGAAAATTTGGCCCCAGTGGGGTTTAAACCCACGACCTCCGGAACAGATCTACCGGTGCTCTACCGACTGAGCTACGAGGCCAGCACGGGAGCAAGTCGGGGTAATTTAGGTTGTGAATTCGCGGTAAGTATTCAAAAATGCTATTTAAATTAAGAAATAGATGGGTGCCGGTAGTAGGCAATACTGCCGATACAGTAGTTGAACCGTGTAGCACCCGTGATATCGAAATAATACCATTTAAATTAATTGTTAAGGCGCTATTTAAATTAATTGTTAAGGCAATACTGTCGATACACCAAATCCCCCTGGGTTACTACCCTTTTAAAGGAAATTTGGGATTCCCCACGGACCAAAGAAAATTTGGCCCGTGGGTTTGAACCCACGACCTCCAGAACAGATCTACCGGTGCTCTACCGACTGAGCTACGAGGCCAGCACGGGAGCAAGGTGGGGTAATTTAGGTAGTGAATTTGCGGTAAGTATTCAAATGAAAGGTATATATAGTAGTTGAACCGCGTAACACCCGTGATATCGAAATAATGCTATTTAAATTAATTGTTAAGGTGCCGGTAGTAACCCAGGGGGATTTGGTGTATCGGCAGTATTGCCTACTACCGGCACCTTAACAATTAATTTAAATAGCATTTTTTTAATTAAAAGCGAAGTTTTCTTCTTCTGTTATGAGATAACGGCCCACGCCAAACAAACATTTGCCAAGGAATATAAGCCTTGTTTACAGGGAAGTCCTAAACTTTTTCCGTTTTACCTGAGAAAGATTAAATTTGTCGCAAAAATATTTTCTGTTTTCCATCCCAATAACGTTCTCGCCATGCATTTTTCTACAACACATTTATCTGATCTTTGCTCTAATACGCCACAACATGTGTTAGTCTATCAGTCGAGCTTCGTTCAATAGATAAACGCTCATATTTATGTTAAAGACAGAAGAGTTGTCTTTGAAAGAAAGACGTGTTAAACAGCACGGTTCAAAAAGTGTAACATTGCCAACGATTTAAAATAGTAAAATTCTGAAGAAACATAAGTAGAGCAGGTTCTCAGTATTTGTTATTAAAAATAGTGGGAGGCGCGGTGGCTTCATGGTTAGCGCGCTCGGCTCCGGAGCGAGCGGTCCGGGTTCGAGCCGTGGCCTGGGACATTGCTCATGGTGCCTCTCTCCACCCAGGTGTATAAATGGGTACTGGCGAATTCAATGCTGGGGGTAACCCTGCGATGGACAAGCATCCCATTCAGGGGGGACTAGAAATACTCCTAGGCGCTTCATGCTACAGAAACCGGGATAAGCTCCAGTCTGGTGGGCCGGATTGGCCCGTATGCAGACTTTTTATTAATTTCAAGCAAATTGCATGATGACGCCATATGCTCATGTCTATGAAGTCTATCAAAAAATAAAATATCCATGCGCCACGTTAAACTGGTCTGGTCTTGTTGTCCCGCACCCACTCTAAAAACAAGCGTATGCTGAATATGGCTATTCTCTTTCGACATGCTCCGCATTATGGGATAATCATGCATACCTCCTAAGTAACTAACAGGCCAGTGGACACACTTTAAAGTCATTCAAATGCAAATTACTGGACGGTATATAATCCCAGGGGAGGACACAAATAATCAGTTCTTCCTTTCGTGCTTCCAGATCAGTGAGTCGCGGTTATATTTGTTTTTTTTTGTGTGTGTTCGTTTGTTTGTGGTTTATATCTAGGCTGTTGCCCTTTATTACGCTGTTTAATCTTAGTTGTCTCTGTTTATAGAGTTTTGGAGGAAATTTGAGCGTCGGAGTTTTTGCTTGTATTGTCAACCAATTCCCACGTGGAGCGAAGTTCACACCATGACTTCTACCACAGAAAATATTTGTTTACAGGAGAGCCGAGCCGGTGATGCCTTAACGGTTGACCCGACCGTTGTTCACAGCGAAGTCGCTAATGTCTCAGATAAGTTTCTCAGGATGACCATTTTGAATTTGATATCGACGACCCCAAGCCAGTTCGGCCGTATCGACCACATTATGCAGTCCTTGAATGCTTTAAACAAGAAACTTGTTGGCCTCAGTGGTGTCGCTTCTCTTCCCGAATCGGGAAATACAGCTGCCAAATGGGACACAGTCGATTCTGTTTTTTTCTCATGACACTGTTTTTGACCCAACGGCGGTTATTTCGACTGAGCAAACTTCGGCATCCACATTGGGAGCCGACAGTACAAAAGAGCTTAACTCGAGCGTGTCTTTACCCTCGGTGTTTGAAGAGAAGGAGAGCTTCGGTTCTGACCTGGCTGATGTTATTGCTCAGCGAGTGAACGATGCGTGTTCCTAAAAGCCATTGGGATCAAAGTTTAAGGAGTTACAAGATAAATACAAGACTCTGCAAAATTGCAAGTTCTTGGGTGTCCCAAAACCTCTGATTACAAGAGTAGTAGTAACAATTTCAAGTACTAGAGAACTTAGATTTTGTGATAAATGATGCCAAATCTCAACTTCAACCTACTACAACGATTTGTTTTGGTTTATTATCGATTCAGTTTCCATGAAGCTTTTGCTTCCTTAAGATAATTGCAGAAAATTTTTTCTGCCTGTCTGAACCTTGTTTCCAAGAACAATCCTTCTGTTAGGGAGGTTGCTCATGTGACTGGTCTTCTCGTGTCGGCTTTCCCAGCTGTAAATTATTTAAATCTGTATTACAGATCTTTGAACTGTATAAGTCTCGAGCATTATCAGAGAATCTAGATTTTGATCAGGCTTTCATTTTCAGCCCTCAAGCTAAATCAGACTTGCACTGGATTATAAACAACCTTGCTAAATTTAATAGCTGTTTTTTTCGGGGAACGTCCCATTGACATTTATATTGAATGTGATGCCAGCTTAGCTGCCGGGCTGGGGAGCTTCCTGCGGTGGTCAGTCAGCTAACGGCCAATGGTCGATATTGGAAGCTCACAACCATATAAATTATATGGAGCTGATGGCTGCTTTGTACGCTTTACAAGCCTTTGTGCCCAATCGGCGGGATGTTCATGTAAGACTGAAACTTGATAATTCCACCACTGTTTCTTACATCAACAAAATGAGAAGTATTAAATCTCCTTCTCTGAATTCATTTTCTAGAACTTTATGGGAATGGTGTATTGAAAGGAATATAATTATTCCCGCTCAACATATTCCAGGGAAAGGGAATTTAGTAGCAGACTCCTTATCTGGAGAATATAATTCTCTTCCAACTTGGAGTGGTCGGTTGATATTGATATTAAAGTACTAGTGTGACCGCTGGTCTGTTAGTTACTAAGGAGGTATGCATAATTGTTCCATAATGCTCCGCACATCTTTAGAGAATCAAAATTACACTTCAAGGTAAGTACCTTTTGTCTAATTTTAAATTGTATTCGTAAGTCAATATCCTTTTTCGAAACGCTCTGCATATCCAACGCCAAATTAGCCTACGGAGACAGAGCATTCGCTGTTCATGCGCCAAGAGAATACCATATGCAATTCGAAAGTCAAACACCACTTCGAGTTTTTAAAGAGCAGTTAAGACGTACCTGTTTACGGAACTTAATAATAACAGATCATTGTTTCTCTAGATTTATATGTATTGCTTTCGTTTTAATTTTGTTTTTTGATCATTGTGAATTTTAGCTTTGTGTAAATATTATATACTTAGTAGATATTTATTAATAATTTTTTATGTAGTAGATAAAATATGAGCGGGAGATCTGTATGGGCGTTTACAATGGCGAGCCGATAGGCGAGCCATTGTAAACGTTCATACAGATCTCACGCGAATATTTTATCCTACTTGGGAAATGAATACATTAAATTGAATGCAAAGTATTGTTGTGGGATTCGTTCATTGGACATGCATGCCAGAATGCCATACACATCGGACGCAAATATTTTCACCTACTTGCGAAAGGAAAGCAATAAATTGAATGCAAAGTATTGTTTTGTGATTCGCTAATTGGACATGGATGCCAAAATGCTGTACGTCCCACTGGAGATAGTGCATGAGACAATAATAGAAATATTCAAAATTTTCAGTCACTGCTAAATCGCCAATATGGCAACAGCTCGTTTTCGTCCGCCGAAAACTGAAGAGGAAGAAATTTCCTTACTGTCTGAAACCGTACCTAAAAACACCAAGTACAATACAAAATGGGCGGTGAACGTTTTTACTGCCTGGCAGAATACGAAAATGAACAAAAAAGCGCAGTTGGAAACATCTGGAGGCAACGGACTTGAGTCGACCAATGTCGAGGACCTGTCAGTCCCACTCGAGCACATGTTCGCCGACAGTTTAAACTTCTGGCTCTGCAAATTCATTTGTGAAGTTGCGAAGCAAACCGGGGAACGCTACCCTCCTAAGACGCTGTACCTACTTGTTTGCGGAATTAATCGCCATTTGGGAAACGTACAAGGAGAAAAGGCGTTTAACATACTGGAGAAAAGTGACAGAAGGTAAAACGACTTTCTTTGCAGCAATATTTCCTCGCATTAAATTCTATGATGAAAATGTGACCGTTTTGTTATTCATTTTTATCAGTAGAGATCTGTATTTAAAGTTAATGAATACTAATTAGCTGAGCAGGAGTTTGTATCAAAAGTTCATTCTACTGTTTAATAATTCATCAACCCCAGCCTTTCCCTGCTACCTATTCAATCCCTCCCCGAGCTTTCAGACAGTTGATTTGTATTGGGGCTTACAGTTGTGTACATGTGATCTGAATACTGTGCTGAGATTGGTTTGCAACCTCATGAATAATTAATGAATTTTACAAATGATTTTAAAGCTGTCGCTGTTGTTGTTGTTGTTGTTGTTATTGTTGTTGTTGTTGTTGTTGTGAAGTTCAATCCTTTCCACCAGCGAGATCAGAGTTTGGAAACGTACGCCTTTTGACCGTGAGTAACGGCGGACCTTAAAATCCAAAACTTACACTCTTCGGATACAACTCAAAGCTTAAAATTTTGCCAGTAAGTTTTTAAGTGAACACACATTCAAAATCTGAAGAAAAAAGAGGAAATGGTTTTTGATCATCGTAGCACTCAGGAGCCATAATCAGTAATGGCTGGTTCTCACTAGCGCATAAGCATAACATAAACATAACAAGTCAAGGCCGATTCTCACTAGCGCATAAGCACAAGCATAAGCTTAACATAAGCATAAGCAAGTGAGAACACCCGCGACATAAACATAAGCAGAAGAACGAACCCACTTATTTGTCTTATGCTGTTCTCACTTGCGCATAAGCATAAGCATAAGCATAAGCATAAACACAAGAAAAACAAACATGTTCGTTTTTCTTGTGCTTATACTTATGCTTATGCGCAAGTGAGAACAGCATAAGACAAATAAGTGGGTTCGTTCTTCTTCTTATGCTTATGCTTATGTCGCGGCTGTTCTCACTTGCTTATGCTTATGTTATGCTTATGCTTGTGCTTATGCTTATGCGCTAGTGAGAACCGGCCTTAAAGGAGACCGTAAGCGCGCGCCATTTCTAGTATTGCGGTTGGCCCCATGATATGGGACAACTTTTCTATTTTTAGAACAAATTGCGCCATCGCCTTCGGTATACGCGCGTATATTGCAGCAAGGATTTTCGCGGATGTCGCACAGGGGAAATGGCGTCCGAAATTCCCGAAATCCTTTATGCTTTGGCCCACAACTCAACGCCTTTATGACTGTTGGAATTTTGCTTTAGTATTTCCGCCGTAAGTTGCACCAGTTTGAGTGAAGACAGTGCCGATATCGCTGATCAAGTTGAGTTCCGCTGCTGCTTTTACAAGAACTTCACATTACTCCAATCTAAATTTCCCATAGCTTTTCCATAACATAGAGAAAAAATCTAGTTGGATACGTTTGGATATAGCAGTGTTTAGGCCCAATGAGTGACAATAGGTTTATGTCCGTAGATGCTGCTTAGTTTTGTTTGTGTAAAAATCCAATAAATTGTCTTGTTACCGATGAATAAGAGCGCCCGACGATGCGTGTTTAGCACAGTTACCTAGTAAAGTATTGGACTTCGCACTTTAGTGTGAAAACGTACATCGAACTCATATGATATCTCTAGTTTTTGAATATGTTTAAGGCTGATTAATGTTTGAGAACATATTAAAAGCTTGGCTGAAATTATGTGAATACAGCAGAAGTAATCAGAAAAGTTACGATGACGCTTTTATTAACTAATCAACTCAAATAAAAATTTCGACTGATTCAAAACTCCTTGTCTATTTTATTTTCGCAGCGTAAAGTTTCACTGTGTGAAAGAAACACACATGTTAGTAGCCTTTAAGTGGACGCTGGTGAAAATTGTTGTAGTATCTCAGCACAAAAGACAACGAAATAAATCTTTGTCACAATCTGAAAACACTGACTCGGACTTAAAAGTGCACGCGCTGCACTATGCAAATGACTACTCGTACGCGTCAGATTTGCCTTTCAAGAGCAAACTCGCTAAACGAGTAGAAACAATAAGAAACTATCAAAAACAGGTTTTAGCTATGATTAAGCACTGTTTGGCAAGTCACAAATTAACTCGATGCCGGAGTAAACAGTTTTAATACGAACTTTTTCCGTGGGATGCCTGTGGCATACCACGGTAAAAATCCGGCTAGGTTTGTCTTTTTTTGTAGGGACAAATTGCAAAGCTAGCCAATAGGACTGCGTAAAATCTTTATCGATTTTTGATCGATTTTTGATCGATTAGCCTCATTGAAAAACGTTCCAAAACGTTCCTCGCAAAGTCCTTAAACCTTTCCGGTGAAGAAGTTCTTCCTACAACCGCCACGAAAACATGAAGATCGGAGCGCTTTCAAGTAAGAGTTTTGACAACAGATCGCAAATTTAAAGCAGCTTTTCGGACTTTAGAAACAAAAAAATGGCAAAATACATTCTTACTTCGAAGTCGAATTCAAGTTTTGGAACGATTGCTAAAGCACGGGCGTTCCAATGACTGCAAAAGCGATCGGGAAAACTCAAGCTTTTGCTTTTAGCGCGAAAAATAATTTCATTTTTACCAACATGCGGTCATGCAGGAAAGCACGTCTACGACATTTGGATCATTTTGTTGCTTTTAAACAGGTTTCTTCGCCTCAGGGTGAATGAAAATTTATTGTTATTGAGCATCCTTTCGCATTTCTTTCATTTCGTTCTCTGTATTTGGGAATTTTAGGTTTGTATAGGTAATCATACGGTTTCGAGTTCAATTTGGAATTAATTTGCACCCGTGAGTTTTTCAAAAAGCTGAAATTGCACGAGCCGCTTCGGCGAGTGCAATTTCAGCTTTTTGAAAAACTCACAAGTGCAAATTAACTCCAAATTGAAAGAGAAAAACCATATGATTACTTAATATTATAAACATGAAAAAATATGCGTGGAGGATGTTTTAAACTTTACGAACTCTGAACTCACCTCTCAGTTTTGTCCGCGCGCTTAATCTCAGGTAATTTTAATTAGCCGATCATGGCCCAGAATGTGCTCGCACGTGCATTTGAACTTCGCTGTCGTAATTTTCCAGATTTTCATCGTTGTTGTATGTTTTTGCCGGGTTTGAGAATTTAGGTCAGCCTTGCTGCTGTTTGTGGAGATTTGAGTCTAGTTTCTTCACCGTTTTTAGACATTATGATTCGCCGTCTATTGCATGTTCCGGATTACGTGGTAAGTTCATTAAGGGCGCGTTCGTTTGGGATCAATCCGGAATAGGAATAACTGGAATAATGCGAGTAAGCGTTTGTTTGGGAGCTATTCTAATTCCGGAATACCTGGATTTCCATTCCGGCTATTCCACTCCCAGGAGCAGAATAACCGGAATATATTCCGGAATATATTCTTATTCCGGAATATCCCAAACGAACGCGCGTACGCGAACGCGAGTCTGAGCCGACCTGAACCTACAACTCGCTGAATACAATTCCCAACAGAGGAAGTGCCGGAAAATCTTTCTTGAAGCCATTTTTTGTCATTCAAAGCTTCTGCACAAACTTTTCGTCATCATTTTACGTGATATCATTGTCTTAGAAAATTTCCTTTTGTCTTTCAGTAAATCAGAATCCAGAATTTATACGATGTGTAATTTGCACTGCTGTTACACTTTTTGCACTGGTGTTACACTTGAACTACACTGCTCTCAGCCAATCAGAATCGAGTAATTTTTTCAATGTATATCAAGTTATTAAAAAGTGAACAGTATCTCGCATGCTAGGCTCGATTTCCGGCCGTTTTGTGAGCCCGCGTTCCTTGCCCCACACCACGGCTGGATCACTGGTCTACCCATTGTATCTCTTGACCAATCACAGAGAACCCTGCTCAAATCGAGCAGGCTTCCCTGTGATTGGTCAGTTCTGTCACTTGTCTATTCAACATGGCGGATACTAGTGGGGATAAGTTTTCTTCTGTTAAGTGCGTGTGTGTTAGAGCGCTTCCGTATCGAGAAATTTAGAGAAACACATCAGGAAGCCATTGTCAATTTGTTAGAAGGGAAAGATGCCAACAGCCTTAGAAAAATTCGTAATTTTCAGCCCTTCCCGATCATATGCATCTTCGATGTTGCGTAGGCGAGTCTGATTTACTAGTTGTTCTTTGGCTACCTCTCTGCTGAACTCGCTTATCCATGACCGAGCCAGGGTCCTTACTTCAATAGGTATACAAGCAGCTCTTATTGGAGATGAGCAAAACGACGAAAGCGTTATGCGCAAAAAAGGAGTTGAGGGCGGTTTGTTTCATGCCGTGCTAGGGACCATGGATGAAAGCTTAACCGATGGCTATCAGTCCATAACTTACAAGTGCAACTTACAGGAAAACTTCAAAAGGCTTTGACTGAATTATAGTTATAAAGTCCATTGTATCCAACACTGGTAAGAATTACAGTGGTTTGCTTCTAATATTTGTCGTAGTTGATTCCAAGTTGATGTTAAGAAAACACTGGATACTTGAAATGTGGATTTTATCAAAGCAAGTTCTGACCATCACAATGTTTCACACTTCAAGTAACTGTGTAATTCCTTCTGCTGGTTGAAAATAAAGGCTCATTGATTTTAATATTCATATTGTCATTTGATATTGCAGAGATATATAAATGACAAATACATGTTAGGAATGTACAATTCAGTTTTGGACCTTAATTTCTTTAACAATACAATCAAACCTATCCTATACTGTTATGGTATTGTACAGTTCCTCAGTTTAGTCCGGCATGGATTATTAACTTGTGACAATCTTTTTTTTTTTCTTGTGATCATTGAGGTCTCTCAGCATCCTTTATGGCTTTATGTAATTTCTTTTAAACACAGTTATTGGCTATTCAAATAATTTTTTGTACAGGGGCTTTTCAGCCCAAAAATAGAGAGAGTAAGCATTCCACAAATAGCTTTCAAGAATAAGTGAAATATATTCTCTTGAAAGAGGCCCCTTTTTATTTGTTGTGGGTAACACAACAGCAACTAAGAAAACCAAAGACAAAGATGGAAGATTTTTGTCATTCTTCATCATAGTCTCAATTGATAGAACATTGCATTTAAGTTCAAGTTGTCAGTGGTGATGCAAACTTCACCTTTGCCGTTTTTTCCTATCTCTCTACTGATTATGAATTTATTATTTACTGTCAAATAAAACAGGTTGTCTTGATTGATACAGGGAGATCCAAGGAATACATAATAGGATGTCTTTCAAGCCAGAATTGATAAACAAAGGGTGCCCTCTAAAATCTGAGGTTAAATAAAGTATTCACTCAGTCTATTCTATTCATTCCTTTGGGGTGATCTGGATCAGGATCAGTGATCCAGACAGATCTTGGATCACTGATCCTGATCCAGATCACCCCAAAGAATGCAGCCTTAATCAGGAGAACATTCTTAGTCATTTAGAGAAATCAGATGGCAACATAAGAATTTTGATAGCGACAATCGCATATGAAATGATATGAAATTATAGTCAATGGGGTTAAAGTCATTATGGTCCTTCAAAAAACATCGAAGCATACCAGTTTACCACAATAAGAATGGCAGGGATGGAAGTAACACACCTGACCTGTGGGTCCCTGTGAATGGCAGATTTCATGTTTTGTTCTGACAATTAGGAATGAAGACACGACACTATGTCGTAGGAGGGTTTAATTTTGCATTTTAATGCAGATTTAAAGGATTTAGAAAAGCCTTGCAAGCCTTAAAAATTTTGTAAATAAAATTATGTAAGGGATTTTAATGTTGATGCATTTTAAAGCACAAATCTGAAAATCTTAGTGCATGTAAATTTTATTGATTATTATCCAGTGAACCACCTGCCCATGTGAGCACACCCAAACAACAGACAAATAAGTTTTTATGCATGTATGGCCGCGTTACTGAACGTGAAACACTTGACAATATTTACAGATGCGGACCACTGAGGAAACGAGTGTCCCTCAATATTTTCACTTGTAAATCTACTTGATTTTTGAGGGTTGATAATTTGTAACAGCAATTTTCGATAATGTCAAAAAAGGACTAGAACTAAACCATACAAAGCTAGTAAATACGAGTTTTATTACGCCTATGTACCCGTGCATCACACGCAATTTTCTTCACTTTGCTGTCGGATCACTAAAATCAGAATAGCAATTTGCAGCCTTTATCTCTGATATCTTTTTTGCAATGAAAATAAAGAGTTATTACCTCCCTTTTAAACTCGGGAGCTTCCTTCCTTTGGAAATTCTATAGGACTAGCAACAGTCAGTCATGCTACACATAGTGGTAGAACCGGCATGGTAAATTGGCAAGGAAAAGCTCTAGTTTGCTAAGGAGGCCTTGCAACACAGGCAGGCTGAAGAAGCAACGTTGGCTTATGACTCCTGCTTTCAGTAGACAGTTTTTTTTATTGGCGCAGGATCGACGATTTCTACCAACTCAAATATTTTTTTCACCCAGCGATCCATGACAATCGTTGTAAAGATACCCTTCGTAACGAGATGCTTGCTGACTACGATTTCTGGTAGCTTTGAAATAAGTCCCTGTTTTTTTTTACGTTTTTCCTTGGACAAACCAAAACATTCCTACATAGAACACCATCCTTGCTAACAGGTTTTTATTTTTTGTTTTTTGCGGAGCAACAAACTTCGCCATTTTTACCTCGCCCTTCTTAATTTGCATAAAAACCGGATGAGACGTCACAGAAAAGCGCTGTGGACCAGTGATCCAGCCGTAGTTGGGAGGAGGACAAACAACCGCACTCCCAAAACGGCTGGAAATCGAGCCTACTCGCACGTTGGATTTCTGCATATTTAATTTACGGCGACCATCAGCGCGGTTTGTTTATTAGTTAAGTTTATTCGCTTCGTTCGAATGCTTTTTGGAGTGTTATTCAGCTACTACAGAACTGCCAAGAAAAGAACTAGATGGCCACTAACTTAACATAGTTGAAATATGCCTGGTCTCAAAATAATTGGCTTGTTTTTGTCGTCTTTTTATAGTTACAACTTTCATCTTTCTTTCGCAGCGCCGTGATATTTCGTCACGCGGCGAAGAAATTAATTGATTTCTTGTTTCCAGATTGGGCAGATTGCTTTCCCTCGCTTTGAAATATTCCAAAAAAACGCCAGGGAATTAGGGGTGGCTTGCAGGCAATTTCATGCAGCCATCAATGGGTTTATCTTATTTATCTTCTATAACATAAGACTTTCTTAACGTTTTGCACTGCATGTTTTTCGATGTATTTTTTATTGCGTGACAATGAAAACGATCTGAAGTCAACGCGTTGTCGAACGTTGCCAACGCATTAGCAAACATAATGCCAACGCATTCCAAAATAATAATAACAGCGCGTTGGAAAGCGTTTCCAACGGGGGTTTAAAAACGTTCAATGCATTTTTGACTTATCTCTTATGGCGGGTTTTTGCAAATAGGGTCACATACAGACTAACGCGGCATCCCACGGAAACGGCTATAAGACGTCTTGTCTCTATAAAACAAACACAAAAGTTTACGGGAATAACTAACCTGCGAGTGGATTTTATTTATTCACAGCGCGAAACTAAAGAAATTCTCGACCCTGAAAAACACACCTTTTCCGTTAAATCAGAGCATAAAAGTGCTTAGAAGAGCCCTGGTTCTTCTTCTCTGCCTTATTCCCTGCTATCTCTGTGAAAAATCGGCAAGAGAATCTCGCAACTCTCGCCATTTGATCACGCAACGTGACAACATTCACGCGAGAGCCCACGACACGCGCGTGGATCAGCGCGGATATATGACGTCAGGATGGCGCAATTTGTTCTAAAAATAGAAAAATTGTCCCATATCATGGGTCCAGGCGCATCCCAAGACTTACGGTCTCCGTCCCTGATTATGGCTCCTGTAAAACTTTTGTGTAGTATATCCTACTAAAAAGTTTTAGCGTTATAAATGTAATTCTGCAATTAAAAAAAGTTGTTCTGCAATTAAAAAAAGTTGTATGGAAATAGTATAAGTGTAAGTAGCTTTATTGATATTGTAAGTGGTGGAAGTAACTGTACTGGTACCTTAAGTAATGTAAGCACTTCTGGCGTCTTGTTTAATAAAATTGCATGTCATTTTGAAAAAAAAAAAAACCAAACAAAAAAAACAAACAACAACAACAACAACAAGGCGATAACAGGAGGTGACTAATAAGTCCACATTTTTCCACAGCGTCTATTTTTCTTGTTCGCTTCGCTCGCAAACAACACCCACCCCCACCCCTGCAGAGGAGGAACCTAATAAGTCCACTTTAAAAAAAAAAAATTGCTGTATCCTCTCTATTCCTTACATACGGCTTTTACGCGGGGAATTTAAATTGACCAATCAAGATTCAGCAGGTGAGAAAAACTTAGTTGCCCTCATGTCAATGACAGGAAAAGCATTGAAATCAAGCAACTTTCTCTATAGAGATTGCATATAATATTCACCAAAGGGGAGTTATAATTCCCAAAACCATATCACATTATAAAAAGTGAAAAATATGAAACATTTTCTGTCTCCAAGCTCCTAATTTGGCGCCAAAAAGAGTAGTTCGTCGATAGTTGCCATGTAGGATAATAGTTGTCCTATTCTGAACGAAATGTGCTGTTTGTCGTCAAATTAAACCCGGAATTCTATACTTAATTTAATTAAAAGATGCCAAAGCAGCTTTACCATTGTCTTGATTTTAGCTTGCGCAAAGAAAAATGCTATTTTCGTGTCCTTTCGGTAGGACAGCTACGTTTTGACTGCCGCACATACTGCGGGCTCAGCCACCGTATGCAAGGTTTTCTTGCTCGCTTTGCTCGCAAACCCCACCGCCTCCCCTGGGGTGCTTCGCGCTCGCTTCGCTCGCTTTTTCTTTCGCGTGCGTAAATATAGAGAGACTGTCAACAGTCTAGATGATGTTCTCAAAGCGAAGCGGGGACTTGGACAACATTCCTCCCACACAGGTAGATATTTGGGGAAAATGCAGTGATTTAGTATTTTTCTGCCCAATCAGCTAGGAGGTTTAGTTGGGTAACTCTGTCGCCTTCTTACACGAAGTAGTTTTCTTTATCGATCGACCTAGTTGATTGGCCCGTACAACGGGAAGATTGCCGAGGAAGACAGCGTAGGAAATCGCGAGCCTTAACATGGGGGCTAGGAACCAATATGCTTCCATCAATTTTCTCGGCGGATGTTTGAAGATATATCGTAAATTATTATACCTGATTTACGCCATTTCTACAATGTTGTTTTTGGTTACGAGGAAAGCTTGTCGAGTACCAATTTCTTCTTGATCGTGAAATAAGTTCTTAAACTTTCCATGATGTGCAATCGCCGTTGCACGGGTCACGCGAATAAGTCGACCGTACGTCAGAGGGAACGATCGGCGTTTTACCGACAGTGCTCGCACCTCTTCTTGGTATCGCGTCAAACCAAAATGCAACTTTAGTTTGTCCTCTGTACTATGGATTTACAATGTGAAGACGATTGTTGCGTATTGCGTGGGTTTGTTTTTTTAGCGAAGAAAGGGAAACGAATTATTGTTGGGGAATTCGCAAAAATGTTTGAGACAGTGATCGGTATAGCACTTTTGAAGCGTGATAAACGCGCAGTGTGTGACACGTGGAGGTACAGGGTGGCGACGAAATCTTGGAAGAGTGGGAAGGCTATCCAAGAGCAGCTGCTAAGGGGAAAATGACCATTTTCCCCGCTGAGTTTAAACAAAGAAGACTGAAAGAGTTATGAAAGAATTATTTTGAGAAAGAAACCGGGCCATCGATTATCGTTTGATTCTAGTGATTCGTCGGATCTCGTGCCGATCAGGCAAATCGAGTATCAGTTGAAACACTGCTCACGGTTCTGTCCTCGTGTACCGGCTCACCAGAGCCGCTACAAAGGACCAAACACTACACAACAGCTAACCAATGACTTCAAAGCAAAGAAAGAACAGTGGTTATTCCCTTGTGAACCCGTACACAAGGACAGCATCCCGCTCACCACCAATGAAGTAGGCTGTCAAACGTCAAGGACACTTTGAAGTTGCAGGCCAAGTTCACAGAAAGGAAGCAAACTTTCGCCCGAAAATATCGCATCGTCCCGGCTAGTAGTCCCCGGGTCTCCGAGGATACCATTGGTACAGGATATAGACATTTGTGGAGAGGCGCAGGGATAGTTCTGTCAGCAATTGCAGAAAACCTTTAGTGATATACTTAAAAATTCTTGTGACATAGCCGTCTTGTAAAAAAAAAAAAAAAAAAAAAAAAAAAAAAAACTGAGACAAACCATTTTCCTGGGGATGAAAATCAGAAATCATATGGCACTATTTTGAACTTATTTTAGGTAATCTTGAATGTGCGATCACACTTTGAGGCGTAGAATAAAAGCAAATAAAGCATCACCGCAAGCTTCTGGCACACAGGAAGCGTGTTTCACTTGGATTGTCAGTGAATGTAAACTGAGATCAAAACAAATGTTTTATTCTGTGATTGCTCTGCATCATTCATTTGCATCCAAAATTACAAAAGGGGACATGTTTAACGGCCAGAGCGACAACAAAGACAGGAAGTCAGTCATGAATTACATTTTAAATTACAAAGAAACTGTAAAGCTAGAAGCAGTTTGTCTTCGATAACATAAACAGCACCTTGCACGCAATGCTTGAAATTTTGTTGGCAGAAACAAACGATTTTGTGCAAAGTTCTCATTCTCTGAGACAAATTGATGATGAATTCCAAACCGATTTCTTCTACAGTCAGCTAGCTGTTGCATGCATCTTCAGGCCTTTTAGTTTAACTTTAATTAGTAAATGTGTTTCAGAAAAAAAAAATTACTCTTCTAGTCCTTTTCTGTGAATCACTTTTATGAAATGTCACTCAAACTGATAATTGTCTCTTCTAGAAAATTAGAACCTCCCAGGCAAAGCTGGCAACATGTCAACATGGTCATTTTCTTTCAGGGGAACAAAAGACATTTCTGGATTTTCGATCGATTTCCCTCTCAGTGATCTTCATTAAAAAAGGAAACGCTTCTGTGGAGATTTTGGGAACAACCTATGAATGAGGAACAGGAGAGAAAATGCAGAATTATAAAGGCATAAGGGAAAATGTAGCCTTCCTCCCTGAAAGGCAGTCATAAATAATAAACTGAGCTTGAGAATATTCACAGCCTAATGAAAGAAAATGCTTGAAAAGGTGAATCTTTTAATTTCCCCAGACTACAGAACCCCTTCCACCCTTTTATCAAAGTTATTACCTGATATACTATTTCACAGGGGAATTAGAGTTTTTTTGTGGTGTTGTAACATGCACCCCGCCCGGCTATAGCTCAGTTGGTAGAGCGCTAGACTATCCCTGAGAGGACCTTTAGATAATAAACTCGGCTGAACTTGAGAGAATGTCAGATTTCCTTAATGCATGGAACTGCTACAAAGGTTATTTAAAGCTTTTACTATATACTGCCGGCCACAGAGTTGTTTCTTCCATTTTATCAAAATTATTATCAAATATGGAATGGCGTTTTCCATGGAGATTGGAGTTAACCGCGAGATCTGATCTGCACCACCGAGTTCTCCCGCCTCCCGGTACACTGCCTTTTGCACAGGATGTAGACGTTTCTGGAGAGGCGCAGGGAAAGTTCAGAAATTGAAAAAAAAAAAAAAAACCCTCACAGATATACTTAATGAACTCTGCTTACATTGCCCTACTGTGAAAAACCTGAGACAAATAATTTTCCTAGGGCTGAAAATATCGAATGTGTAACGACGCTTTGAGGCGTAGAACAAACTGACAGAAGCAAATATAACATCATAAGCTTCTGCCACGCAGGAAGCGTGTTTCACTTGGATCGTCAGAGAATGTAAATTGAGATCAAAATAAATGTTGTCTCGGTATTCTGTGTTTTCTCTGCATCATTCATTCTTGCATGCAAAGTTTTAAAAGGAGACTTGTTTATCAGCCAGAGCGACAACAAACAAAGAAAGCCAATCATGAATTTCTTTTTAAATGGCAAAGAAACTGTAAAGCTGGAAACGTTTTGCCCTCCATAAGATAAACAGTAGCTGGCACTCAGTACTTTAAATTGTCTTGGCTTAATCACAGGATTTTGTGCAAAGTTCTCGGTCATTAAGACAAAACCTTGGAAACGTTCCTAACCAAAGCGCGCGCTCCTTAAATAACCCTACTGCATCTAAAGTTACAACTTGTTTGTTTCTTAGTCCTAACAACAACGCGAGAAGTCTGTCCACGCTTATTGCAGTCAGTGTCAACACAGACACTCCACAGAAAATACTTGCTGCTGTAAAGCTCAGAGTTGATGCGTAGCGAAACATATTCCAATGTTCATTCGCTATAGACATGCAATGGGTAGCAAAGAGAGGCTCTGAAATAAGACCAACACAGAGATCAGTTGTTGCAAGGTTACCAAGCAAAAGTTTGGACGGCAGATGAAGCGAAGATTCCTTGTGAAGAGCAATTAGGATCAGACTTTTCCCAATAAATGCAAATAATTAAAAAATGAAAATGATTAAAACTGAAATAAATGTCAACTGGCCGTGCAGTCCAGAAGTTACACAGTAATTTTCAAGGAGTTATTTCAACTCCAAAATTGGAGTTAAAATTTTCGGTTCAAAATAATCCCTTTTCTGGGGTTATTTTTACTCTTTTGTGAGAGTTATTTTAAACCCAATATCGGTGTAACTTTTACTCCTAATGTGGAGTGATTTTTACTTCTGGTGGAGTTATTTAAACCCCAAAATCGGAGTTAAAAATTTAGGTTCAAAATTACTCCTTTTTCGGGGTTGTTTCAACTCCTAAATTTTAACTACAAATCTGGAGTTGATTTTACTCTACTTGGAGTTATTATAACACCAAGAAAGAATCCCTTTTAGGGGTTGTTTTAACTCCAAATGTGTCAACTCCACTTGTACTGAATTCATGGATTCTCAGCTAGGAGCTGCAATATTACTCCTCCATAGCTGAAAAGGAACTCACGCATTCATATTGAAACTACATGCACATTATTGGCTAAATAGAGTACACATGCTCATAACTAAACATATGTTTATTGAGGCATAAGAAATCATTATAACACATACATGATATAATTATATATTATATCTTTAACATAAATTTAGAGCTATATTATTATGTTAAATCTGAAAATCAAAAATATAATCCTTATTTATTTATAGCAATATAATTTCTATTAAACCTTATACTTTATCAAAGACTAAAATCTTGCAAAGGACCTTGCAAATGACTGCCAATAATAAATTTTCTTCATAAAATCTTAATTGAAATTTTGTTTCAGATTATGATCGTTATAACATTTGTGTAATTTTACATGAAAATTTTCTTATTTATTTTATTTTATTTATTTTTTTCACATTGTAATAGGTGGCCCAGACCTATTTATTTAAATGTGTGGTAAAATTATTAATCTTATGGAAATTTATAAAGCTTTTAACCCTAATAAAATCTGTATTATTTTTTGTTCAGGAAAGTAAATATTGTATTTGTTGTGTAGTGCCTCAATTGAAGTATAACTTTGAAAATCGACATACATTGTACATCTAGTGTTGATATTTATTTTGTTCACCAAATCCCAAATTATTTTTGAATTCTATTATTTGTATTAGGCCTCTTGATCCAAGAATTTAAAAGCTCTGATTGACTCCACTTCAACACTACGGTCTAACTCATATTCTAAAGGTGATGAAATCATTCGCACAAATAGTTTAAAATTATAGTTGAATTCCATGTTTGAACATGATTATAATTACTATTCCACACATTAAAGAAAAAATATTTGTACACCACCCAAGATACTAAGACTAAGAAGACTAAGGCAAATCTTACAATTTTTTCTGCATATATACCATATCTGCTGTTCAGAGGTTTCAAGCTCTAAGGGTTTTGTTAGGGTTATACTCAATATTATCATGGTTACCAAAACAATATTTTTTAGGGACCTGTACTGAAAAAACAACAGAAAAGCCAAGGAGAATGAAAAAAATGCACTACTTTTGTATTCGCAATATTTTATGGGACTCTGTATGTGTGATTTCCACCAAAATTTGAATTGGTGTATTAGATAAACTGTTTCTGTGCAATTATGATTGTTGATGTGGTCCCTATGGTTGCTATAGGTTCTTTGTGTGTTAGTATATAAACTGCAGCATGGTCAAAATTGGTGTGAATACTATTTTTAAGTTTTGTTCACTGTGGCCACTGTAAAAGCAAGGATACTAAAAAATGGTAAAGTGCTAATGGTAAAAATCCTCTGATTTAAAAATACTGCCTGGGAGTACCCAAGAACATTTCCTGCATATCACAGGGAACAAGTATTTCAGACTTCTACTATCCATATCAATGGCAAACATTGCTCTACTTAACCTTAAATTTCTCTAGGTTTGCATGATCACTTGTTCACCCTATGACAATTTCCATAAATCTTTTAATTGACACTGTATATTGCAACACATCCAGGGCCTCTTCAAATGAGCCCGGTAACCGGGACAAATTCTGTGATGTGTTCATATGGGAAATTTCAGCCTGGTCGACCTGGATGAATTCAAGAAACACAACCGAAATGGTGGAACATAACCTTGTATTGTTCGCGACCGTCATAGCTTTGTGGACTCTTTTAACTTTTTTAATTAAGCTGATTCGCATACTCCTAAAGTGGAAATACATACATGTACAAGACCAAAATTATGGCATTTTGGCCGCGGTGTGGTGAGAGCGAAGCTATTTTGTCTGAAATGTTTCATCCCTGTCACCAGGCTGGAGTGTTCATATGGAGAAAATTTCACCCTGGTTACCGAGATCTCAGTAACCGGGCCAGCCAGGCCTCTCATATGAACATATTGATATTTTTACAAAGGAAAGAGTGGCGAGGCGAGATCTCGGAAACCGAGCCAGCCCGGCTGACTGGGCTCGTATGAAGAGGCCCTAAAGGACATATGAAATCTGCGCATGACTTTAGCAGACTCGAGTTAGCCTGAATAGAGCTCAGGCTACCCTGTTTATGATATGGCAATGCGACACATTAGTTAAAAGAATCTGCAGTCTGTAGTGTGCAGTCTGCTATTGCCATACACAGATTCGAAATTAAAGTTTGTTACAAAAACTGAAGTTGTATTGACCCCAAACAGGAGTTCCTGCCCCAAGTTCCTGAATTGGCTGAAAACCACTGACAGCAGGTGAGCTGTCCTCGCCCTTAAAGAAAAAAAAAACAGTATCTGTGAACCTAAGGTTTATGGTCATTTCGATATTATGCACCTATCAATGGTTTGCCCCAGAATGGGGGGTTTGGACAACCCAGGGGAATTAGACTTCGTAAAGCGCACATGGGTTGGGATTTTGACATCCACAATAATCCCCGGGGTGGGACATTTAACTTGATCGCAGTCTTGAAAAGTCAAGAGGATCTGGGAATGAGTGACGAGTGGTGCACCATCTTGAACATACCCAAAATTCATATGAGCGAGTTTTCCGTGTCCAAGAATACAGTACTTTGTAGGGAGTATTGTGTTGCTTTTTTCTTAAAGCAAAAATGTTTTTTTTTGTTTTTTTTTTATACCCATCAGTGCTCTGTCTTTAAAGTTCTATAACATAACATATTTCTCCTTCAACTTTGAGAAGAAAAATGTACATACAAAAGCTTATTTAGATCAAAATTTTCTTCCTACTTACATGTCTTCAATAGATGCCACCCTGCCATAAGTTTTCGATATTCTCTGTGTTTATAGATTTGCTAGTATACTCCAAATGTAAAATTAAATGAAATTCTGGTCAATTCTAGACCTCAGTTACAAACATCGATTGAAAATATATGACCTATTCCAGGTGTGACATACAAATGAATCCAGTAACCTGGCCAAATCTCACCAATGATGACAAGTAGTGCTTTTAATAATTTACTCTCACCTTCTGATACATGTACTTCTGTGTTGATTTTCACCAATTCTACACTATAAATTTGTGTCTACAAGAAGTAAAAATTGTGGTCCCCAGGAGTGGGAATTTGACTTATGGCACCCAAGGTGGGGAAATTGACATTTGGAAACCTGAAAATGTCAAATTTTCTCTGGGTTGCTCGAACCCCCCATCCTGGGGAAAACCATTGACAGGTGCATTAGTCGTTTCGATCCGGCCAAGTCTTCAGTATCTTTCGTTTCAATGGAGTGTTGCATCAGTTTATTATTTACCTAAAAAGTAACATTTTTCTTAAGCGAATCAAGATAAATGGAGGATGTATCGAATTGACTTTAGTTTGTATCGAATCGACCTTAGATGTGTATGGAAACGACCGGATACCCGTGAGTGCTTACACATTTTTACCCATAGAATTGAAGAAGCAACCGAGACTCACCTCGGACCCGTTCCATGTACTTTATCACACGATCACATTGAGGGGCTTCATTAATTGCCTGTAACTTAATTCATACATTACCGATTAAAAGGCTTTTCAATGAAAAGTTTGTCATAGGCTTACACTGTAAAACATGTACAAGCACACACAAGACTGAAGAG
Organism: Platygyra sinensis; assembly: GCA_019787425.1. Classification (NCBI taxonomy): domain Eukaryota; kingdom Metazoa; phylum Cnidaria; class Anthozoa; order Scleractinia; family Merulinidae; genus Platygyra; species Platygyra sinensis. The sequence continues at coordinate 101,610 of JAHPZR010008423.1, forward strand.
TTATAGTTCACACGAATGCCGTCGAATCTTTTCGTACATCTGTAATTTCAACCGAACCTACGCTCCATATCAAAAGTTAAGCAAGAAAAGACAGGAAATAAAAGCAAAAGTAAAAAACTAACCTGGTGGATCGTTTTTCGTCGTGGATAGCCCGATATATCAGCAACAATTCGCAAAGAAATGTAAGAGATAAACTCTCCAACCGTTAAAACTGTCCGCCGCGCAAACTTTTATCACATGAAATTTGATCACATGTCACGTGTCATTGGAAGGCTTGTGGTCCAGGGTGGGGAAAGTGGCCAACGACGTATATTTCGACAGCATATTATTTGTCTTCTTCTTTTTTGCTCTCAATTAACTAACAGAATAAAAGTGTACCTAAAGTTGGCTTTTTCTACTGATGGTCTTCTGTTAACTTAAGGATTCTTACAAAGTTAACAAAGTCCAGGGTGGTATGGGTAAGATAAGAAGACCATGCATGCCATGTGGGCACAGGAAATGACCTTTGGCTCCCTTTGGCCATGACTATTAGACTGTGTTTCATTTGGATGTCACGCTCGGTCATTTGTTTTGAGTTCTTCCCCAAGGCCGGGAAGGAAATCCGAACAAAATAGAGAGAGCCCGCAGACTACCTGTAGATCGGTGCCGACTTTTGATCCATATGAAGTCTATAAATATTTCACGCACATTGTAGAATGAACGAATGAGCAGAGGACGTACTGAAGGTTCAGTTTATCTCTTTCCCAAACCACACTAAACCGAGCTAAACACGTCACGTAAGCTTGGCTTACGGCTGTCCCACTACAGAGAGGTGGTACAATTAAAAACAGAAAACGAAAGTGAGGTTTACAAGAGAAGCGAGTTATCATTACTCTTCCATCAAAGTTAAAGAACTGCCATCAAGACTGGCAAAAGAAAATTCATAGGCTGACAGTGGACTTTTTCTCACTAGGAAGAGCGTTTACTCCTCGCGAACGCAAAAGGGCGGTATGGCGTTGGCCGTGTAGAGAAGAAGGCGAACATTAAAGTAATCCCCAATAAAGATTTATTTTAACTCCCAAACAATAGCTAAAATAACCCCTACAAAAGTCCTCCAAAAGCGAGTTAAAGTAATTCCTCACCCAGAGTAAAACTAACCCCTATAAGATAACTCCGAAAGCGAGGTATATTAACACCCTATAAAGAATTGAAATAACTCCTTCCTGAAATGTAACTCCCATTAGGAGTTAGATTTAACCCTCATTTAGAGTTAAAATAACTCCACAAAGAATAACTCCACTAAGCAGAGTTAGAGTAACTCCACGACCAGTAAATAATTCCACTTTTGAGTTAAAATAACTCCTTTTCTAGAGTTATTCTAACTCCTCTAAAATAACTCCACTTTGGGGAGTAAATTTAACTCTACCCAAGGTGTTATTTTAACTTCTTGAAATTTACTGTGTATAAATCTGGCGAACAAATCAAGTCTCCGACCCCTGTTTGCTGTCCATCTTCACTAAAGTTTAATGCTGCCATGCCGATCTGAGAGACATCTATTTGTAGATTATTATCCGGCAAGCATATATCATTGGCAAAGCTACTTGGTATAGTTAAGTTACAAAAGCTCCTCGTTGCCACAGTAACTAAGAAGTAATTCAAACGCCTTTTATGGGCCTTGTTACTCAGTCTTCAAACATGTCAGTCCATTGACAGTTTGGAAAGAGAACTCGGTTAACTTAACAAGCAGCTGGTTAACTGTCGGACTGTAAGGGCTGACTGACGAGAGAAATGACATGTCTACTGAAATTATTTCAAGTGGTGTTATCGCTCGTATATTTATATTTTTGCAAATCTAACAAATTCAGTTTTGAAATAACTCTTTTTATGCCAAGCAAACATTTGGGTAAAGAAATATAAGCCTTGTTAACAAGGCAAGGTTTACACTTTTTCCGTTTTATCTGAAAAGGATTTAATTTGTCACAAAACATGTTTTCGGTTGTTTTCCATCCCAATAATCTTATTTCTACAACACGTTTATTTGATCTTTAAATGTGCCACAGACGCATGTGAAGTCTAACAGTCGGGCTTCGTGCAATAAATAAACTGTGCCAGATTATAGGTTTTTGGTATGGGAAACTAAAGCACTTTTATAAAACTCTCTTGCCGCGGGGAAGGTACCGGATATCACGGTTACAGGGAATTACCTTGAGAGACGCCTGTTCCCACTCAACAGTACTCAGAGCTAAGGTCCAACGATATCGTTTTAATCCAAGAACACAACCAATGCGGGATAGTGGTATCCGGCGTTCCACCACCGGGAGCGTAACCAGAACGTAGCCAAAGAATATTTTGCAAGGCACTACTATTTAAGCCGAAAGCACAATTGTAACAAATTACATAAGGTTACTAAAAAGTCGTAACTAAACATTATCACACACATTTCAGAGAGAACTATTGGCTACACAGGAGTTTAACTTTTACGTGATAAATTACTTACAAAACTTTGCTGGTAACTTAGTGCTAAGCAAAAGGCTAATGCAGGTAGCAATTACAGTTTAACGCTAATTACAGTTATGATCCTATAGCAAAATGGCAGGTGTGTCTGTTACGGTTAATGAACTGCAACAGTAGCCTGTAACTCAGAAATGCAAAACGAACGAAAACAAACTGTTGGATTTCCATATGTTTTGTCAGTGGAAGTGAATATCCAAAATAAACTCAATAATCTAACTTTCTCACCTCACTAAACGCTCCTATTTATGTTAAAGTCAGAATAGCTTCCTTTAAAAGGAAGATGTATGCTTAAAAAAAGCTCTGTGTTGAATAGCACGGTTCGAGAAGTTTAACATCGCTTCCCGTTCTAATACGAAACGATTTAACATTTAACTATTCCATATAGTATAATTCTGAAGGAACATGCGTAGACCCATTTTTCAGTATTCATTATTAAGATATAACTGTTTGTCATGAAGGCGCACTTCGCCTGTCAGTTTTATCTTTGGTATTCTAGTAAGTACCTGAATTTGTCAGCGAAGCTGCAGAAATATATTCCATCTTTAAACAAAGATTCAAAATTTCCATATTTCAAACAATCTTAGTGCATGTGCTTCAATGAAGGTTTAAGTCACAATTTTGCAATGGAGTCCACACAGATAAGAACTACATTTTATTGTTTTCCACATCTCTATATCTATTGACGCCTGTAAAATGATAAATCGTCATTTGCAATATTTCTTAATTGTAACAAAAAAATGGCAGTTTCTCCTACGACTCTGTTACTGCTCAGAAAGGCATAGAAACCGAGAAATTGAAAGGTCTATAAAGCATCTCTTTTAAGTTCTAAAATCTAAATATTTAAGCATCATAAAATTTTTATCTTTCTATCGTACGCATCTACAGGATCTAACTCGAAAAACAATGCAAAGCACTGCTTGTCTGACTTCCTTTAGTTTTTGACAGTAAAGAATCGGGTTTATTGACGAGTTACAGTAGACTAAAGTGAATGTATAAATCCACGCGTGAAAAACAGATGCAGATACTGTCCTGCTGGTTCATACAGCCACAACTACGCCATAGGATAGATAACAAGCCACCAGCGTCTGTTTTAGCCATATTGCAGTGGACACTGCTTTTTTGTATCGCATCGCTTTCCAAGTTTTTCAGATTATTGGAACAGACACATCTGTTAAGGTGTAAATTCGCTATTTAAAATGCAAAGTGAGACATCCATACATTGCTCGACATTTTTAAAAATCTAATGAGAGAATCTCGTGTGATACACAGTTTGAAAAAAAATAGTACAATCAAAGATCTCTTTTTTTTTTTCTTTTTCTGATTTCAATTTTAGAGAAGTGATCAGTCGCAGGTTTATCAGACATTACAGAGATGAGTGGTAGCTACAGGGACCTATCACTCTAACTGGCAAAAAAAGTCGCCTTTATTTACTTTGCACATGAATAACCGTGATTAGTATAACTTTACCGTAGTCTATTGTGAATTCCTGAATTTGATTGGCTATATTACCGTTTTCTATCTGCTGATCGTCAGCAGTTACGCATCGGTGCACATCGCGCATCACGTTTAAATCTGATGTAACATAATAAAACAGTTCTTTTCTACGCGTTACTTGACATTTCTTTGTTCTTTTTATGCAATAAGACTACGGTAAATTTTTGCTAAAACAATTAGACTTCTTGCCCTCGTTTTCTACGAGCGATAGTCAACTCGGCTGTGCCTCGTTGACTATCTGCTGGTAGAAAACTCGGCCTCGTAGTCTAATTGTTAATTACTATAAATTTACCGTAGTCTACTGTGAATCCGTGAATTTGATTGGCTATATTACCGTTTTCTATCTGCTGATAGAAAACAGTTACGCATCAGTGCACATCGCGCATCACATTTGAACCTGATGAAACATAATAAAAAAGTTCTTTTCTACGCATTACTTGACATTTTTTTTTCTTTTTTATGCAATGAGACTACGGTAAATTTATACTAAAACAATTAGACTACTCGTCCTCATGTTCTACGAGCGATAGTAAACTCAGCTGCTCCTCGTTGACTATCTGCTCGTAGAAAACTTGGGCTCATAGTCTTAGTAAAAGTAAATCGTTTATTAACAAACCACAACTTGCAGCTATAAGCTGAGTTACTTGTGTTATATACAGCATGTTTAAAAGTAAAAACTATAAAAAACTATAAAAATCCTAACTACACTAGTATTAATTACATTGTATCTATTTACAATCGTTGTTTATTTGCAAAGTGCATTATAAAAGTATTTCTAAACCTCTTTGCTTTCACATCCGGGATTGAAAACATACGCCTAGTCCTAAAATTATATCTCTCACTTTCATTATGCGCGGGCAGCCGGCCTGCAAGTTTATGCTGGTCACTCTCTACTATTTGTTTGAACAGACTGCTACATAATTCCTCACGTCTATGAAAGAGTGTTTTCAAACCCGCATCTTCCAGTGCCTTGCGATACGAAACCTCTGGGAATAGGATCCTTAAGACTCTTTTTCGAACTCTTTCTATTTGGTCGGACAAATAGGCTGGCAAATTAGTATGAAAGGCCTGGCCATTTCCGAGTTCTCTTGTGCCTCTGTTTCAAAGCGAGTCTAAGTGCGAAACCATTCTTATGCAATGACTTTGATTTGCATGAAAATGAAACTACATTCATATGAAAGGTTTCGCACTTAGACTCGTTTTCGGAAACAGAGGTACAAGAGAACTTGGAATCAACTGTTTTCCCAGGAAAAGCTAAGCATTAGTGTTTTGAGAGATCAGCACAAATTTGTCAGGTTATCATCACGACAGTTAGGTCACAGTTTGTTAAATTCAAGAAGGCTGGCAAAAGTTTCCAGCATTTTCTCAGCAGTTTTATTAAATTGAAGCAAATTGGATTACGTGTGCCATATGCTTATGTTTATGAAGTCTTTCAAAAATTAAAATATGCATGCACCATGTTAAACTGGTCTGGTCTGGTCTGGTTGTCCCTTTTCCTTGAGTAAAAAGACTATTACGAAAAATTGTGGCGTGACTTCCGTCACTTGGAACATTCGAGAGTATGCTAATTTGATCTAGAAGTTTCGTGCATATTTAATTAGCCTTGTCACGGTGACTAAGCAATTTATTTTACTCGTTCACGTCTGCTGCTGTAAATAGTTTATATTGTAATGATACTCTATTTAGTATAGCCGGAAAGTTCTAGAACGTTTTGCTGTAAAGTATATAAGTGAATCGCTGTAGTGTTTGGATGGTTTTTATCCCAGGAGTGTTTGAGGAGTTTTACAGAAGTGTGACGAAGGTCGCGTGTAATCGACAGAGGTCGTGTTTGTGAAGTGTAACAGAGGTTACGTGGATATTTGGCAAGAGGCCGTGTGTTTAAAGTCAAGTGTAGTTACAAGCCTAGCGTGTGCTTGTAGAGAAGTCCTGTGTGGAAATACTACGTTCGTGTGGATTAAATATATCTTGTTGTGTTTACAAGATCCCTGTGTTCTGATTAGACTACAAACTATACCTACCACTAAAAACATTCGAACCTGTAACAAAGACCTGGAGGGAATCTCGGTGTTATTTACAAAAAGTCGAGATTAAAAGGCAAATTAACACCATAGAAGAAAAAATCTAAGTTGGGCTATGTTCGCACATGATCAAACCAGTGTTGATTTTGATTAATTTCATTTGCGCGTAAAACTAGTACTAACAGCTTCTTTTCTTAATTCATATTGAACAATTATTCGCTGATGGCGAAGTCAATATTGTCGCTGGAATAATCCCCGAGACAAAGTCGAGGGATTATTCGACAATATTCACTGAGCCTGAGGAGTAAAATTGTTTTAGTATAATTTCAGAACTGAGCAACAGGGAATAACGGATTAAAACATAGAAACGAAACCGCAATTCTGGAAGCATTCTGGGATTTTGTAAAGGTTTAGCATTCTTAATTATTTTAAAATTTTTTATCAGTTGGCAGATTTAATTTTTTTTATTGTAGCAGATCTTTTGTATTTTATGTAGCGAACGTCTTCGGTAGGGATGACCTCTGACGTTTCCTTTCCAAAAAAAAAAAAAAAATGATGGCGAAGTAGAGCCGTAGGCGCCGTTCCTTTTTTTTTTAAATGATGGCAAAGTAGACCGGTAGAGTTTTAATAATAAGCTTACAATAAAACAGACAAGCGAAACATTACGAAAAAAATGATCCGGTACGTTTGTTTTATCTCTGTTGACTTCATTCATAGTTGTCATCATCGTCTCGAAAAGAATAACTCTATCTTGGAGAAAAACAGATTTTGGTCAATCAAACTGACCTGCTGGTGATCAACTAACCACTGCGTTTACGATTCTTAACTGCCTTGAATACGAGTTCTTGAAATAGTCCAAGCATTTTAGCGAATAAAAGTGGTCAACCTATCACTAATTGCAACAGAAAGTTTCTCTACGCTTTTATAACTAGAAATATATCCTCTACAACATATCAAAAGTCTAGAACAATCTAAGGAGAACAAGGCGAGAAAAATCTATTATTTATATGGATACTCTGATGCTGAACATGAAAACGAGGCTATATAAACAGTTATCTTTTGCAGGCTGTTACATAAATCAGAACGTTAGGAAAACCTTGAAATTGTCTTTATTGATTGAAAAAATATTGTCTTAACATTTTGAGACCGTTTAAAAATAATAACCGCGGACCATTAGTTACTGCAGACTCAATTCAATATGGCCGCCTCCACGTGGGATTTGCTCTGTACAGTTGAGTCCTTTTCTTACTTGTTTTGACTTGCTTTTCAATGTTTTAAATATTGATGGTGATTTGAATAGAATGTTAAGCACAATAAAACACACATTTGCAAATTAGATAACCTTTTTGCAGAGAAAAGTAGGATTATATTTTTGGTTTCACTACAGTGTATGTAAGTTCGTAAGCTTGTTAGCAGTTTAAAAACAACAATTTTCTGCACTTATAATGAAATAAATTGTAAGCATCATGTGAATTTGAATCGTTTATTCGTCGAATTCATGAAATATGATGACTATTGGCCAGGACAAGCTGCATAATAGCCCTATTTCGCAGTTAACTTATCATATTAAGATAACAATAGAGACCATCGAGGCACTTCAGTTCGGGCACAAGCCACAAAATACCATATTTTTTCTGGAGTTCGTGAAACTATTTTAGTATAAAAATGGTTTTAAAATGTACAAGAACTAAAATTCTTTTAGTTTACATTGTTTATATGCCGGGTCAGTCCTCTGTGACATTCCTCCCAATGATTGACATGAGTTCAAGTGACCCTACTTGCATCTTCTCCACATTGAAGTTTGTAACTGAACATGCACGCAAGCATAACGTAACACCAATTATTACTTTTGATCAACCACTGTGGTGGAAGGCTTTGACAATCATTATGTCTGAACCTCTGGGAAGTGACCTTCGTGACACAGTCCTGCGTCTTGGTGGATTCCATACTGAGATGAGTTTTCTCAGCTGCATTGGCAATCTCATGGCAGGATCTGGATTAAAAGAGCTTTTAGAGATGATTTATGCACCAAACGCAGTGGAGAACATCTTTACTGGTAAAGCTATCGCTCGAGCAGTGCGTGCACATCTTCTTGTAGATGCAGCTCTTAACACACTCATGCTATCAAAAGCTCTGACAGTTCCCATTTCCGGAATGCAAGATACGCCAAATGAGTCAGCGGCAGCTGAAGATGAAGATGAAGATGAAGATGTTGCATCAAACACGCCATCTACTGCAGATCCCAGACAGAATCCTGACCTTCAGGAAGCTCGTGCCATGTATGATGAGTTAATAAAAAAAAAGGTCAGCAGAAGAAATTAGTGCAGCTGATGTTCTAGACAGGATAAAAGGCCATCTCCGACAACAGAGGGATTTCATGAAGGACGACCGCACAGCATCGCTCTGGCTGCAGTATATGGATATGGTAGACATCCTTCGCATGTTCATAAAGGCTGAGCGAACCGGTAATTGGAGACTCCATCTACAAGCTTTGTCAGAGATGCTTCCCTATCTGGCTGCCTCAGGGCACAATCTGTATGCTAAAAGTGCCAGATTGTACTTGCAATCCATGAACAGCCTTGAGAGTGAACATCCAGATGTATACAGGAAATTTGAAGCTGGGTTCCATGTAGTTAGAAGAAGCAACCGCATGTGGGCAGGACTCTCGACAGATCTTGTGATTGAACAAGTGCTAATGAGAAGCGTTAAGACAAGTGGTGGTCTTACAAGAGGACGTGGGATGACGGAAAGACAGCGACTGACTTGGTTGCTCTCCATGCCTGCCTGTGCCGAGATGAATCGTGTCATGTTGGACCTCACCGGTGTAAGTTACAGCACAGGCGAGCAGAACAAGGATATGACCAAGTCCAGGCAAGCCCGCGACATGAAGGACACCCGGAGTTTGCTCTTTTCTCTAGCAGAAAGAAACCCTTTCACACCTCATCAAGATCTGATGAACATCATGAATGGCGTCCATGCTGACAGTTCCGTGAATGTGGAAAATGCTAAGGAGATCGGACAGACCATCTTAGAATCCATGACAGGAAAATCAGCTGTGGAATTCAAGTTCAAAAGAAGTAATCAGGTCATCACACTTAGTACAAAGTCATCTGTTAAAATTGATGGAGAGAAGATCCAGGTGGATCCGCAGCTGTTGTTTCAGCGTCTGATTATTGCCAGTAAATCACTGGATGACATGGAAGCCATGTTCCAGCATGAGCTATGTAGCTATCCAACAGCTCTATTTGATTCCTCGTTAATGCTGCTTCAGCCACAAAAGCCAGTACTAGCAGATGCTATCTGGGCCAAGCTGCCTTCCGATCCTGCTGGGCCAACCGGTGAAGTCCAATATGTGTTGGATGGTGGTGCGCTTCTTCATCGGATCCCTTGGCCACGTGGATTCCCTACATATAGGGACATCTGTGATTTGTACTGCAACTACGTGACTCGGAAGTATGGTGCAGCAATTGTTGTCTTTGATGGTTACACTAGCAGTTCCACAAAGGATATGACACAGCAGAGGCGAGCAGGAGGGAAAACAGGGACAACCGTCACATTTTCTGATGATATGAAAGTTACCATGAAGAAAGATCACTTCTTGTCAAATTCAAGCAACAAGCAATCCTTCATCAATATGCTGAGCAGCTATCTGCAGAAGAGAAATTGCCAAACACGTCACTCCCAAGCAGATGCTGATCTCCTCATAGTACAGACATCTGTGGAAAGTGCAAGAAGGATAAACACCGTGCTTGTCGGGGATGACACCGATCTTCTTATCCTATTGTGCTATCACACGGAATTGGATGCATTTGAGTTATTCTTTCAGCCTGAGCCAAAGGCCAATTCGATAAAACGGCGGGTCTGGAACATGAAAGTGCTGAAGGAGAAGCTTGGTCAAGAGGTATGCAGCAACATGTTGTTCATCCATGCAATCCTTGGATGTGATACCACTTCTCGCCTCTATGGTATTGGTAAGGGCGTCTCACTGAAGAAGTTCTTCGCCAGCCAGCATTTTCGAGATCAAGCACAAGTGTTCAACAACACATCTGCCTCCAAGGAGGATGTTGTCGCAGCGGGTGAAAAGGCACTGGTTTGTGTTTACAATGGCAAGTCTGACGAAGGACTGGATTCTCTTCGATACCGACGGTACTGCGAAAAGGTAGCCACCAACACTTCGCAAGTTCAGCCACAGAGCTTACCTCCTACATCAGCAGCAGCGAGATATCACAGCCTACGTGTGTACATTCAAGTCCAACAGTGGAAGGGGGTTGGAGAAACCATGTCAGCAGAAGAATGGGGATGGAAGGCCAGTGAAAGATTGCTTCTTCCTATCATGACACACTTACCTCCAGCACCTCAAGCCCTCCTTCAAATTGTGAGATGCAACTGCTCCACAGACTGCAGCAGCCTTAGATGTACCTGCAGAAAACACAACCTAGAGTGTTCAACTGCTTGTGGTCAGTGTAGAGGCTCAGGTTGCACCAACTCTGTCCAGCCGGATGACTGTGAAAGTGAAGATGATGACGATGATGATGATGTATGATTCATGCATTCTTCCAAATTGACACTGTCTGCTAAGGTGTCTAGATTATAGCTTTACTTTATTTCAATTAAGCCGGTGATGTTTCCATCAGTGAAAAGTAAACGAGGAAAGTTGTTTTGTATTTAGTCTTGTTCCCATGCTGATCTTTAAAGGCTTATTTGTAAAATTAGAAACGTACTAGGGAAAAGGATTATAATTCGTGATTCATTTGTCCTGCCCAGTTGAATTAGAACTTGTGAGGATGTCTGGATCATTATCTTTCTTGTTTGAATGACATTAGTAAATTTGCGATAAAAGAAATACATTTAAGAGTAGGTTATTGTATGTAGCCTCGTTTTCATGCTGTACCAATAGAGGTATGATGTATAAGTAAAAAATTAAGTCACTTCCCCTTCGTAGATTTTTCTAGACTTTTGATATGTTGATCGGGACACTTTTCTGATATGGATAGTGAAGAAATAAATTCTGTTGCAATTTGTGATGGGTCTTATCAATATATTGACTGGACTAAAAGGTTTTTTGGTCCAAGAGCGACAGCAGTCACTTTGAAATTTCTTCATCCTTTCGAATATCCTGGACTTACAGTGATGTCTTCCGAATAAATGAAAAATTCATTCAAAACTGTCCGCCATGTTTACTTGCCGAGATGGCAAAGGCGGCAATCTCAGCAGCCAGGCCTCAAAAATGTTATATAAACCGCCTGAAGCGGTTTATATTTAGCTCTCATTAACCGAGCAGGAGATCTGTATGGGAGAATCTTTACCGAGGTCGTAAGTACAGACCGAACGCAGTGAGGTCTGTACACACCACTGAGGTCACGATTCTCCCATACAGACCGACTTTGCTCGGTTAATAAGATGTTTATTATATGGCAAAAACAAGAACAATTTAATTCGTTTAATGAAACTGGTTTGTACTAAGTGACAGTTTGCTTGCAAACGGTGATGAGCGACCGAGTTTAATTCTTCCATAGCAGTTTTCTGGCGCTTACAGAAATGAATATGCTTAGATGGAACAGTCAATGATTTTGCATTTTAGTTCGCAACCTTTTTCGCTTCAAAACATAACTGGTCTAGCTGCCGGTCTAGATGGGGAAATCTAGACCGCGGACAATATCCATTTTAATTTAGCCAATCAAATTCGTGAATTTGGTAGTTCCCAGTCCTTGTGAGACAGCCATATAATAAATCGTCATAAAGGAACCGCTCGATCAATCAGATTGCTGGAAACTCTATGTTCAGCTCTGAAATTATACTAAAACCCATTAGTTGAATTCTACTTGTATACTTATGCAAATGCTGCAATCTGATTGGCTGATCTACTCGTATACTATCAGCCATAAGAGTGCAGTTGGCTGCCGGCCATCCACGAAATGCAATGTTTTTATAGTTTTGGAAGGAATCTTAGATGTAAACGGGTAATTAAATTCCTGAGAAAACTAAAAGAAGCACATTTACGGTTTCTTGACGTTAAAAACTTAAAATATTGAAAAAGCGGGTATGCGCGTAAACAACTACAAATTTGCCATGGGCAGTTCGATACGTTCAACTTTGTTTAAGGGTAAAGTTCAATAGCGCGAGGGAAAATCATTGGAAACCGTGATTCCTGTTAATTTCAGTTAGAATTCTACTAAAACAATTAGATTATTCGCTCTCGATTTTTATGAGGCGATAGTTGATGCGGCCGAAGACCGCATCAACTATCACCTCATAGAAATCGAGAGCGAATAACCTTATTGTTAATTAGAAAGACTAGATTTTTACTTTAGGCTCGCTGCTTCATTGATTATGCTTATTAGTATCGATAGCGATTGCATGTACTGGGTCGGTAACCAGACAACCCTAATAGACACTGACGAAAGAAATATATGCATACCTTGTCCTATAAACGTGAGCCGCAGATCGAGATAACCCGCCAATACTGACACCAGATCATACAGAACCCTCAAACTAGTGAGAAAACAACCGAGAGAAGAAAAGACAAAAATATCTACACGACGAAAAATAAAACATCATCTATACATGGTTACCATATATAACTTTTTCTTATCTATATAGCTATCAAGGAAGTGAGCGAGCCAGGGCATGCAACCCAGAAGAATAACACGCGATAAAAAAGAAAGTAAGTGATAGACAACATTAATGTTTATGAGTTTGACGTTTCTCGTATCCCACAAATTAATATGACAGTCCTAAGCAGCAACCTAGATATGAAAAAAATAGCTCGTGTACACTCACTTTTAAAATGAGCGTATGTTGGATATGGTTATTGTATTCGAGTTCGCGAGTTAATACCCTTTTCGAAACGCTTTGCATTTGACTCAAATGATTTAAATGTCTCGATTCTACTCAGTCAAAGATAACTAATGCCTCGATTTTTCGATGGCGCACCATCCCAAATGCAAACAGCTGATGATTCACGGAATCCATCGTCTATACTAATGTCATGGTTAAAAGAAGGTCCTTTGTTTGGTAAAACATAGCATGAACAACTCTCGAAAAAGATGTTTTTGAAAATGTAGCACTTTTTATTCATCATTCGTACATGTCTAAACCTAACTACTTCAGTTTTCTCCTGAAAACAAATGACCAATTAATAGCCGTTTTCTTTTTTATTGATATTTAGAATTAACGCCCCATGCCAAATGAGCATTTGTGTCAAGAAACATGAGCCTTGCTAACAAGGAATTCCTTAGCCTTTTTTCCGTGTTACTTGAAAATTGTCTCAAAAATGTTCTACATTTTTCAATTTATCATTCATGTCGCCATTTTTCTAAACATACATCAAATACGCCATAGGCATACGTTTAGATTTTAATGTTGGTATATTAGTAACTAAACCATTTCGCCCTCGCAGCTGCAGAGATATTCGTTTTGCATAAACAAAATTGCAGAAATTTGCATGTTAGAAAAAAAAAATCCAGTTTAGCCCCAAGACACAACTTTTTAGTAATTCTTGCCTTAATGTCAAGAACGCATCCCTCACTCTTTGTTTTATTCCACAGATTCCAGTGTAATGAATCATCTGGTGAAGGGGGAGGGCGGGCTGTTGAGCCAAAGACAAATAGTTGAAACGGTATGACTGAACTTAAGGTAGTTATTGTAAAAAAAAACACATCAGCATTTTTACGCTTTGTTAATGATCTCGTATAACGAGCTTTGAGCTATCAATCACTGAGTACCGACTCACTGTACTAGAAAAACTATTTATTTTCTTGTCAGAGTTGCTTGCCCTTCTCATAAAACTTCGTTTTTCAGCTTTGAAATAACTTGCCGCGGACAAACCTACAAATTTGCTGTTCCACCGTCTTTGTACACAGTTGTAAACTTTGATATTTGAATATATATATATTTTTTATTTAAGTTCACGAGAACTTCTAACATTAATCAACCCTTTCTATCGTATTGGCCATGAGATCTAACTCGAAAAATAATGGCAAAGCACTTGTCGGATTGCGTTCCTCGCTGCTTGTCTGACTTCTTGTTTCTCCCAACAGTAAAGAATCAGGTTTAATAATGATCCACCGTTTATACCAATGGCACAGATGAAAAAGACACCTTTTTATCTACTCTATTCTGTTGCAACGGTTTTGCACAACGATGAGACAGTTTATTCAAACCTAGATCACTCAGTTAGTTTTTTTTGTTAATTTCTGCTTAAACTCACAGCTTTTCTTAATGAAAGTACTTCTTAAAAGTCAGTCATTTTAATTTTACTCCTGGCGTTATTTACAAAAGAACTTCGCGCGTGAAATAAACTTTTATACAAAACAAAACGTGACCCTAGCTGACAAAAAACCGCTAAAACTTGTTGTTTACAACATGTGGACGTATGTCGAGAAATCTGTGTTGTTTTTCTACGATATATTTAATTTTATCGCCATTTTTCTACGATAAAGATTATCTCATTTTTGTTTTAAGAGTGTGTCCATGAGAAAACCAGGCAGAACCAGGCAGGAGGTGATACAGCTCAAATCACCGATTTTGCTCAAACTTGGCATAAATGTTGAGTTTGACGGGTAAATGATTGCGGCACGAACTTAGATTAAAATATTTTATTCTCTTCAAGCTAGGGGTGGCCCTTTGTCACTAATTATTAAAGGCTATACTGGATATCGACAGGAAAATACTTAGGTAGATATTTCTTGTTGATTTCAAGTTAGGGTAACACAGAGAAGTAGTCTCCGTGTTTTAGTGGATGTTCATTAAGTGGCTAAAAACCATGAAGTCCTATGTAAACAGTATGCCAGCACAGAAAAATAATATTAAGGTCCCCAGAAATTTTATGGCTTTTTTGAGAACTTTAGTGATTGCCCTGCATATCCATGTCAGAATAATGCGTATTTGATGTTGCCCAGTGCAGATATTTGCCATTAATTAAAGGTTGTTCGCAACACTACAAAATATGCACCTTACTTAAGATGGAGCCGCAGAGAGAAATCAAATTGTTCTGGTTCAAATGAATATCTGTGCTTTGAGACTAATAATAGTAGAACATGATCCAGTGGATTTCATTTTCACATGGCGTCTCTTGTTGTAGAAATATTATCAAAGACAGCTAATTAAATATGCATAAATTAGTGACAAAAGGCCATTTTTGGAGGGGGTCCCTCTAACTTAAAGGGAATATGATATTTTAACCTAAGTTTTTGCCAAAATCATTTACTCACCAAACCCAACATTTATGCCAAGTTTGAGCAAATCGGTGATTTGAGCTGTATCACCTCCTGCCTGGTTTTCTCATGGACACACTCTTAAATTGCCAATTGACGCGGTCAGATATTTGCAATTATACCGCCTTTGTTTGAAACGTTCCTATTCAAAGCGGGCGCTCCTTAAAACACCTTACTGCGTCTGCAAGTTTGCTTTTCCAGCCCAGATGCGCAAGTGAAAACAAAGTTTTTTTAGTCAAGTTTCAATCTATATTAAAGGCAGACGGGTTAACTTGAAGCAACCATGTTTGCTTCAGGAACGGTTGCCTCTTAAATACAATATGAGACGTTTAACAAGGATACTCGCCTAGCTTTCAATTTACTCCAGCGATAAAATATAACCAAATTCCAAACTGGCCAATATTAGAGAAAACTTCGCAATTTTTATGTTCATCATAAATTACTGCTTCACATAATCAGTTTTTATTGCTCTCACAGCTGCAGCACGTAGTATTCGTCATATATAAATACAAAATATGATTTCAAAATCTTGGTGTTAAGAAAACCTTTTAGCCTGTTATTGATCATGAAACCTGTTATTGATTATGAATTTCGTCATCACATTGTTAAAGTAGCAGTGGATCCGAGAGGCGATAGCCGAGTGGATCTGCAGACTACTTTGACAATGTTATGACGAAATTCATTATCAATAACCGGCCAGACGCATTAAAAACTAGCATCAATTTGTCTTTGACGACAACAAATTGTCGAATTGCCGGCTCTCGCTCGCTGACGCGTCGCATAAATTTTAAATTCATGTGTCTGTTCGCATATTGACAATAAAAATTAGCCAATGAGCGCGCGTGAATTTCTGCAGTTATAGTAAAAAAATTAAATTTAAGGCGGTTACTGAAAAAAGGAAAAAAAAATATTTGAGAAATTACTGTGGCATTTCGTAACCGTGCGTAAAATATATATTCATTTTTATAGGTAACTGAAACATTTGCTCAACTAACTAAAAAGAATTTTATTCCCGTGTTACCTTACTGCTATAGAAACATGTGATACCGTAAAAAAGAGTACGGACTGCTTTTAACATTAGGGGAACTTTTGTTCTGAAATCTTTCTCTTTGAACATCGGTAATCTTTTTATCTCTTCACCGTGTTGGTCTACAAGAGCTAACTCGTAAAACAAAGGCAAAGCACTTGTCTGATTGTGTCCTCCCTTACCAAACCAGCTGTATTTTTAAACTGATTTTAAACTGCTTTGAATGTATTTTGACGATTTAAACAGTATTTTGAAGTCATTATAGGGTATTTTTATGCTATTTTGTAAGAAATTCAAAATTTTGCTTCTCGTTTGTAATGTATTTCAAGTATAGTTAAAACGTATTTCATGACATTGGATTGATTTCCCCTCTGTTTTTAATGTAGTTTGAGCTTAAAACAGGGTTGAAATAGGGGATTTGAAATCTATTTTTATACTATGGCCACAAAAGTTTTGTTGAAACAGTTCAAAAATACTAGTTAAACGCTGTTTAGAATGTCATGCTGGCAATGGTTGCAGGTTTAAAAAGTATTTTACAAATTATCAGTGTAAAAATAGTCTTTTAAATAGGATATTTAAAATGTAGTTGACATGTCAAGAGTACAAAATATGTTTTAAATAGAAAGTTTAAAACATATTTGAGATAGCAATTCATATTAAGTTTGAAAATACAACCAAAACAGTCTGTTTTGAACATATTTTAAGTTTGACTCGGGTGAGTATGCTATTTAAATAGTAGTTTTACATAATGACAGCAATGTCTATCTTAAAAACAGATTTTAAATGCACTATTTTTGCACTATTTATAAATCTAGCACAATGGAAATCTAATGCAATCAACATAATCAATCATAATGCAATCAACATAATTTGCATCCCCTTTTTGAAAACTGCTTTTAGCTTCTTTTCACTCAAGCTTTACACACAAAACGTTTTTAAACACAATGGATCTCAACTGTAGTACATGTACATGTAGGTCTGGTTTAACGGGTACATAGTACATGTATATAGAAATCAGCAGGTAAGTTCTATATTACATGTACCACGCTGGGCTAGCGCATGCTCTTGAACTGTAGAGAGGGATAACCATGCAATGTTCAAAATGGTGGCGGGAGAAGTAGTTTTGAAAGCAAATCAAGCCCTTTGTCCACTGCCTGATCACGTGAATGACTATTTTACATTTGAGAAAGAGTGAAAGCCAGCCTATTGTAAATTCTCTTTTCAAAAAAACATTGTCAGGGACGAAGCTCTTTGGAGCAAGACAGTCCCAGAAATCAGCTGCACTTCGTCTCAGAGGGGAAATAAAGATTTGGTTGAAAATTATCCACCAGTGCCTTAGTCCCCGAAAGAGGGCCCTTTTATGACTGGAAGATAGAATTTAAAAGTCATAGTGCGATGCCATCTGTAGTTTTTGATTTAGTTTTGCCAGCAGAATACATGTATTATATCTACATATATATGTACATGTATATTGATGTTCCTTCTTGGAATAAATTTCATGACTAATGTAAGCCATTTGGTCAATCTCATGAAGTTATGACAACTTCGACTGGAAATTTTATACATGTGTACTGTACAATGTAAATCAGATCCAGACCCTCCTATTTCATGTAACCATTGTTTGGCCTTGTTTGCCAGGTGCTTGGTCTTAGCTTCTGTTTCTAAAACAGCTGTGATTACTCATGCAAAAGTGCTATTGGCTAGTGGAACCTCTGAGAACTTTTTAATATCAGCTGATAGTTTGAATTTTCTCAAAGCTTCCTACAACACTGCTTTAAAGAAATATTGCCAAGCATAGGATTTGCATATTAAATTTTGGTATATGAGAGATCACAGGTGAGCAGACATTACAGTCTGTTTGCTGACCAAATGGACACAGGCACACGCTCAGGTTTTGGCTCAGGCACTGGCTATTTCATAGCTCACGGCATGGCTGTCATTCTGGCACTGGCTCTGTGCCAAGTGGTCAGGCATAAGCAATTTAAATTTGGGTGCCTCAAAAACTAGGACCTACAATGCAAGAGTCTATTCCAACATCAAAGATAAAACTTAGAGTGCAATGTGAATAGTGTTCAAGCAATCTGTGTTACAAACGTTGTTAAATTCACATGTACAGTTGTATAATGTATTACAAAGAAATATTTGGCATGGGCATCACCCAAACAAATGCAAATTTAAGAAAAGAAAAAAAAACATACACTTTTGGCGAATAGCGTTGTAGATTCTCTCAATACCAAAGTTAATCGAAAATAAGAACGCATTTAAAAAATGCTGAGCCAAAAGCATGAATCTGTGGACAAACAAACCTTTTTACAAAAAGGCACTCTAATACTGCCCTATTTCAAGGTACATGTAGCTTGCTTGCATTAATTGGCCAATTATTGATTGTGCTCAGTCATCATGTATATTGTACATGCTGCAAGATTACATTACATAATTTTGGCAAAAAGTACCCCACTCACAAAGTGCACCTGAGAGATCTCAAGACAAATCACAAGAAATGACAACCAATGGATATAAAAAAGAACATTTAAAAGAAAATTGCTCGACTGTAGTAATCAGCCAGTTACTGATTGCGGTCACTCATCATGGCATACACGCTTTAAGATCTTGCAAAAGTGCTGTCACTCACAAAGTACACCAAAATCAAGATCTTGCAACCAAATAACTTCTTTTGTTTTAAACACACCTTTTTCCTTGCTTCCCATACAGCTGTACATTGTATATATGAGCTGTTAAAGTTTTTTTTCCGATTCGACAGTCATATAATTTTGAGGGCAAGTGGTTTGAACTACATGTAACTGTAATATTTTTGTACAACAGTTTAGTCATTATTGTTAACAATTTTAGTAGGAAAACCATTTTTTTGTGGTCTTAATAGTTTTAATGATAAAAGTTGTTGTTCCAGTCTGTTATGAGGAGAGGTTTGTTGAAATTACTGCTTGGTTTCAATGACAGATGCTATTATAACAGTCGGTGCTCTGTTCTGTTAACAAGAGGCATTTGCTACTAAGATCACAGCAAGTCGGCAAAAAGCAGCTGGTTCCTTTGGTTTTAAAACCAAACAAATACTGTACATGTAATTCACAAAATTATTGTGAATAATAATTACTAATAGATGAGGTTGGGCAAAATATTGTGATTTGTCAGAGACAAGTAGATCAATTATTTGCCGCAGCTGAAGGCTAAGGCAAATAATTGGTGTGTGACCACCCAGTTTGGTTTCATGTTTAAATCACTCTCTGACAGCTCAGTTATTTATAAATACAATAAGTTATTTCACCTGAGAGCTTGGTTTCAATTATGCATGGGCGGAATATTATTTGCAGCACACACAACTGGACGGTACTATGCATGGGCAGATCATTATTCGTAGGCAGTTATTTACAGGTCATGTGGTGGGCTCTTGACCAATGAAAAGGAAGTAAAAATGCATTCGATGATAAAAAGACTTAATATTTTTCAGTTGTCAACAACAACATTTTAGAACACCCCGAGGCCTTTGTGCATTCACTTGGTTGCCACCTTGAAAATTAGAGCCCAAGCTTAGGGATCTGGCAAACAACAATTACTGAATAAGGACTTGGAACATTTCATTATTAATTATGCACATGTATCAATTGCATTATCCACTTACCCATCAATTCATGTCCTGGTGGGCTATTTTGTGATTGGTTAAATTTCTTCCTTTTCTTGAAAATGTTGTTAAGCCAAAAAGAATAAAGAATTCCTCATTGGACCACATAAAAAAGCCTTGGTGGTAAATCATGCTGATTCCGTAAATCTTCCCAACTTGTTTCATCTGCCTTAGTTTCTTGCAAAGAATGAAATACTTCAGCTACTTTTTTTGTGTTTCAATCTCCTCTTTTTACCTCCTCCTCTTGTCTTTCATTAATTTTCTTCTTCTTCTCAGGTAATTTCTTCTTCCTGGACCTTTGCTGTGCTTAGCCATATTTTTTGGATATACAGGTTGTATCAAACCTGCCACACAAACATAATGCATTCTTCTAATCAAAAATTTGGTGAATTTGAACTACATGTACATTGAATGCTTGTCTCTATCCTCTGAAGGTCAAAACTTACATGTACACAGGGAGAAGTCCCTATTTTACCAGTACTAGTTTCTTGAACCATTTTTTGCGTGAATATCATTTTTGTCTAGAAATCTAATACATGTAAGTTGCAGGAAATAGAATAACAAAGAATGAAAATACACTGTATAATTTGAGTGAAATTAACGATAGAAACATTAATAACAGGACAAATACGGGTTTAGTGACACCTAATGTTGCAGCCAAAATGCAAGGACTCTGTTCATTGCAGTCTTGAGCCTGCATTTCAAATGTGCTATGGCATGCAATAACAATGTCAGTTAATACATGTACATGTATGCAACACATTCTTGCACACAAACAAATTGCGATTCCATTCATTCAAATTGTCCCAATTTTGTTCTTCGAGGGTTTGAAGCCAATCGTTCGACTAATGTACCAGTCAAATTGAAGCTTCAACGCCCCCCCCCCCCCCCCCCCAAACCTGGACATACCCCGGGCATTTGATGCTTTTTGCTGCCCGGCAGGAAGGGAATTTGATCACCACTCATACGGGGTGGGGAATTTGAACTCTAGCCTCGATTTCATGTTACGAGTCGCGCTGATTCCAAATAACAATAATAATCATGGTGGCTACAAACTTTGATGTATTCAAGGGAAAATATTGCAGATTTGTGGAAACCAAAAGCCTACACAAGCTTTGTTTTGTATATCAATATATTAAATTGTACTTGACTCGATGTGTTTATATGAAATATGCTCAGAATTTCTTCTTTAGCTTTTCATGATATTGGATGCGAAGCATTTGCTATATTTTGTTCAACAACTGAAGGCGTCTCAGCCGACTTTCTTTCATCCATGTGCCAGTGAAACTTGAGATTCTTTGTGCTGAATTATGATGTAATTTTCTCGGGGGTGGGGCATTTGATCACCTTTTTGGCCCGGGAGGGAGGAATTTGAACAAAAATTTTCCAAAATTCAATGCCCGGGGGGTTGCCCGGGGGGGGGGGGGATGTTGAAGCTTCGATTTGACTGGTACATAAGTTCGATTGATTTCGATAAAGTTCGCTTAATCGAACGTTCGATTTGATACCCGAGTAGTTGCGTGTGGAGCAAAGCCATGCATCTTAAGTGAAAGCTTCTTTTATATGAATACCGGTTGGCGCATCTATCAATCAAGAAATCGCCAAGCATAACCCGCGAAAATTACTGAATGCAAAATACCTGGAAATACCACAGGCGGCCCAGACGTTGTTTGTGATTTACATACGTGAGAGTATTGCGTTACGTTTTGAGCCATTTAAGAGAATGTATGAAAATGGTTTGAAAATCGCTCTAAATTCAACTTGTAGTAAAGGATTTAAATAAAAGAAGCTTACCTTAGACCGTGGCTGTGTTATTTTGAAGTCTTTGTGGCAGCTGAGTCGTTCTATAGTCGTTCTAAAGCCATTTTGACGATTTAAACTTTTCCAGGTTTGCTTCCATTAAAGAGAAACGAAAGGCTGGCGACCTGGTCGGCCGACGGTTCGAACTCGAAGCTCCATAAATACCACTAAAATGCTCGGAGCTCGCCAAAATTGCCTCACGGCAGCCTTCGATAATTCTTCTTTCTCCTTGCTTCGCCTCGGTCTCCAAGGTTTATTATATCCGCCCGAAAAACGCTCCTTTTCGAACGCTGGCTGCCCATTTCTGCTTCGTCTCGATCCGTTATGAGTTATCTTGGGCACGGATTTCAAAATCGTTGGCTTAGCGACCGCTTCATCACGACAAAGTCGCCCTCAACCGTAGGGAGGCACAGGTCAATTTGCTCTATGCAAATTGGTCGTATCATAAAAGGCTGGAAACTCACCGCTTGCAGAGAAGTAATACGAGTCAAATATACTGGCCGTGTTATTTTTGTAATTGCTCCGCGTTAATTTTTACCGTGCTAACAAGACAATTACACGTTGTTGTACTCGAGAGCACTTTCTAATGAAATTGATTGCCAGACATTTTGGCAGTCCCATTTCTGCCCAGCAAAACAGTGCTTTTCAGCGATAAAATCGCTCAGCAAAACAGTGCTTTTCAGCGCTAAAATCGCTCAGCAAAACAGTGCTTTTCAGTGCTAAAATCGCGTTTCCCGTGTAATTTCCCTAGGGACCCTGATACGGTTCAATTTGCATAAAGCAAATTGACCTGTGCCTCCCCACGGTTGAGGGCGGCTTTGTCGTGATAAAGCGGTCGCTAAGCCAACGATTTTGAAATCTGTGCCCAAGATAACTCATAACGGATCGAGACGAAGCAGAAATGGGCAGCCAGCGTTCGAAAAGGAGCGTTTTTTGGGCGGATATAATAAACCTTGGAATCCGAGGCGGAGCAAGGAGAAAGAAGAATTATCGAAGGCTGCCGTGAGGCAATTTTAGCGAGCTCCGAGCATTTTAGTGGTATTTATGGAGCTTCGAGTTCGAACCGTCGGCCGACCAGGTCGCCAGCCTTTCGTTTCTCTTTAATGGAAGCAAACCTGGAAAAGTTTAAATCGTCAAAATGGCTTTAGAACGACTTTAGAACGACTCAGCTGCCACAAAGACTTCAAAATAACACACGCCATGGTCTAAGGTAAGCTTCTTTCATTTAAATCCTTTACTACAAGCTGAATTTAAGAGCGATTTTCGAACCATTTTCATACATTCTCATAAATGGCTCAAAACGTAACGCAATACTCTCACGTATGTAAATCACAAACAACGTCTGGGCCGCCTGTGGAAATACGGTTAAGAAAGTTACGAGGATTATAAGCAACAAAATTAGTTAATGCACATAAATAAACAGATACCGTACCGTTAAAAATCCTGGGCTAAGCACTACATGTATCCAATATGCTGCTTTGTTTTTGGCGGTCGTAAATTTTTTTCCAGAGATTTTGGCGGAAAGAAACCGATTTTCCGCTGACCCGTCGGTGAACCGCCGGTGCAATATGCGAGCATTTTGGTCAGCTGTGATTGCGTGAAAGATCATGCGAGTGACCACGTGATCTGTTTCGATTTCAAACTTGCTGTGTAAAACGAAAATTTCGTTCGAGTAGACATTTAATATTTGTTGGTTACTTGTACCTTTTACTGCATGGACAGAAAGGGACCGAACCGAATCATACGACTCCTGGATGCAGCGTCCATGATTTGTCTTTCTGATGGAGATGGTAATGCTTCAACCAAATGGAGGTAAGCCAAACGATCTTCTGTCTTGGTGTGCATTTCATTCGGAAATCTACATGCCCTTGTAACCACTTCGGCTGTCTTATCGCATTACCGGTAGATGATTGCTTATGAAACATCGATCTGAATTTTGAATTGTTCTTCGTCCAGTCTTTTTAAGTAGGCACTGTTAAATTACATGTACATGTATGATCAGTAATGGCAGTTGCATGTTTGCTACTATCATGTACACTGTATTCGTGCAGCCGTAAATACATGTACATGACTCATCCACTGTGATAATTTTACTTTCTTGACATGCCATAAAGTGCTTTGATCTATTCGTAGGGAAATTAAAGTGCGAGCTGGAAGTAAATCAAACAGTTTGTTTTTCTTCAAGACAAGTGGAAAGGCAACTTAAATTATACACTTTACTTGATAACAACACACATACATGTACATGAAGGCAAGAATAAATAAATAAAATAAATAATTTTGTTGTTATTTTCAGCTTTGAGATACTGGAGATGGAGAGTGGTGCTGCCCTGTTAGGGTCAAAGTCTCTGTGAGTTTTCAAATGCCTTCCAGTTACAAAGCTGCAATTGTTGGTAAACTTTCAAAGGAAGAATTATATTTAGGGTTAGAAAGGAAGCTCTATGTATGTAGCTACTACAGTTGTGCAACATCAGTGAAAGTACTTGTTAGAAGTGAATGGACTTTACAGCTTGGTGGGATAATGTTTGTTAACTTTTACATAATTATACTAGTATCACATATTAAGGACGTTCGCGCCCAAAAACTTCCCACGCACAGATTTTTTTTAAACTTCGTCTGCAGGTAGAAAATGATAAGTTAAGATTAAAAACGTAAAAAAAATCGGGGGTCACCGAACTCGTTTTGAAGATAAGGCGTATCACAGATCATAGCATTTCTAGGATTTCCAGTCATTTGAGGCGATTTTGCTCAGATTTATTACTATCGGCATATAGTTACTTTGAAGAATCATATCTAAGTTATGTGTGTTTAACACAGCACATATAGGCCTATTTGATAGATCTTTGCTACATATGTCAATAAATCAGCTAGAATTACCTTAAAAAATACAACTTCTAAGTTACGCACACCTGTATCCACGTACAAATTCGACCCTATTTGAATAGCATATGAGAAATAATTAAAACTTCCCATGTACAGATTTTTTTTGTTTTTTAGTATAATGGAAAGAATCAGAAAAGGAAGTGATCTGCCGGAAAAAAAATTGGGGGTCACCGAGCATCCAACAAAAATATATTCGCACACAAAGTTAACGTAAAGGTCATCAGCTCTATATTTTGTTGAGTTTTCGACTCCGTGCGCGCGCTTGAAAATGACGTGGCACGGTCGTGACCAATGACTAGCGTGCACACTAGAGATGTGCAGTAGCAATGGGCGCGAACGTCCTTAAATACACTGTACAGGACTCAAAATAATTTCCAGAGAGTCTCCGGACACCATGAGCAGCCAAATTCATTTCAGCTTGGTCAAGTATCGTTTCTGGCCGGTCAAATTCATTAGATAAATAACTCTTAAAACAGGGGCCATAAGCCCAAACAGGCATTCTATAAATTTATTTCCCAAAAAAAATGTTTCTTGCAGAGCTTAGAGCACTTTAAACCATTCATTGTGAACAATAAATACAAGGTACTACATTTATGCTTGGAGTTTACATGTAAATTTATCCATGCTTTCAACTCATTGTTTTGCTCATCTTGCAGGACATCTTAATTATTACTAAGGGTGCATTCCTTTGGGGTGATCCGGATCCGGATCAGTGATCCAAGATCTGTCTGGATCATGGTGCATCAAAGAAACCGGTGAATCCACTCTGGTTATGGATTCGCCGGTTCCTTTGATGCACCATGATCCAGACAGATCTTAGATCACTGATCCTGATCCAGATCACCCCAAAGGAACGCAGCTTAGGGCCCTGTTTATACAACCCTGGGTTGCTTTTTACCCTGGGTTGAATCGCCATGGCAGGTAACCCTTTTGCGACCAAGGTTTTTACACGTTTACATGAAAACAATAGTAAAGCTGGGTCAGCCCCCCTTGCTGGGTTATATTATACCCTTGTCAAGTATTGGGTTGACCGGGTGAGAAGGGTTGAAATTTCTTCAATTCTTACATGTAAACAGTGGACCAAAAGCTAACCCGGCTTGGTACTTAAAGTCAAACAACCATGTTGTTTCTTGTTTTGTTTTGTTTTTTTTTGTGTGTGTGTTTTTTTTTTTACATCAGGACCTCCCACCATCCCGTTGTACTTTGTAGGTTTTTGTTTGTCATCTTTCTAGCCCATGTTTTCAGTTTTTCATTGGTAGAAAGGCCGGCCCAGGTCAGGCTTGAAGCAAACCACACACTGTTGCAGACTGACAACCCGGGTTAGTGTAAAGTGTTTATTTTTAGCACTCTCTGCAGTGATTCAACCTGGGGTAAAAAGCAACCAGGGGTCATGTAAAGAAAAGTCTAACACTGCTCAGGCTAAGTTTTCTTGTCCACTCAACCAAACCACCAAACTTAAGCAAAGTTAACGGTTTTTTTTCTGTCGTGCCTGCTAATACTTGAGTACATGTATTCCCTCTTTGGCTTAGTCTGCCGTCATGCATGATGCGAAAGAAAATCAACATTTTTTTCTGATAGTGAAAGAGGTACAAAAGTCATGTACTTACCTGTAGTCTACTTCTCACTAACAGTAAGTGAATATTTTCCCTATGCCTGTGAAAGTCTACTGTTGAAAAGATGGTTTCACACCAACTGTCTTAGTTAACCAAGTTAATCAGCTCAAGCAACAATAATATCAAGCTAAGGAATATAGATAACACTACTGCAAATAGATAAGTTATTTCTGCAATATACGGTTATTTTTATGATAGTCATATGAGTTTTGCATGTTATTTATCAAATTAATGTCTACTGTGCCCAAGATTTTGAACATCTGTAGGCCCAATAAGATGGCACAGCTTTAATTGCCACATGCACATGTTGTACATGTAAATGAGACAAGTTCATGCAACAAATTGGTTCTTGCAGCTGTGACATATGGATCACATAAAATTATGATGCAGGGGTTTAAAAGTTTTAAAACCCTGCAAAAATAATATTGTAGGTTCAGACGATGTGAGGAAAGATGTATAAAACCTTTGCAGAACATGATTATCACCTACTAAATGTACAAAAGTCTATGTAATGAAGTTATACCCTCTAAATTGGTCAAGGGTTCTGTTGATTAGGAGTGATTGCTGCATGTTCTGCAGGCATGTGTATATTTTCCCATGTACTGTACAGACACACACTGTAGCATACAGTCATTTAAATTGCCTTTATTTTGTGTTGCAATGAGTGGTACGGAAGATGTTTTATACCAAGTAATGGACCCTTAGCCTCAATTTCCAACTTTAAAAATAAGTGATATGAATCTTTTGGCAGTGATACATAGGTTCCTTTGAGTGGTACGGAAGATGTTTTATACCAAGTAATGGACCCTTAGCCTCAATTTCCAACTTTAAAAATAAGTGATATGAATCTTTTGGCAGTGATACATAGGTTCCTTTGACCCCTTTCATGTTGAGAAAATATCACAGGCTCCAGTCTTATTATTTTTACAGCTTTTCATGAGAGATACAGTTGGCATAGAGCTACAGTACAGTGCATTTATTATACGAGTAGGGCCAAGTGCATGTACCACCCTCAAGCTTGAGTTTACCGTACAGTGTACACTGACTTCTGCCATGTCATGTGTTGCACACAGCTAGAACAAAGTTAAGTTTAAGATTTTGTAGCACTATTTTTATGCTGTTTTGATACTATTTTTGAACTATTTTCACAGTAGTTTTATCCTATTTTAATACTATTTTTACTGTATTTTCATACTGTTTGTATACTATTTTGTACTATTTTTATGCTGTTTATACTATATTACTGTATGCCATTTCTAGACTATTTTAAAGCTATTTTGATGTATTTACATTGTATTTGAGATATTTTTTCATATATGATCCACTTTGATTTTTAAACTGTTTAAAGTACTATTGAAATATATTTTGAGACGATGGATTTCAATAGTGTTTTAAACAGGTTTTAACACCTTTAAAATCAGTTGAAAAATATGTTAAAAATATAATTTTGCACCTATTTTAGATCTATTTTGTACAAAATACTTTTAAAATTGTCATTAAAACTACTTTAAAAATAGTCTTGGAGATTAAAAGCTGTTTTAATCACTATTTGTATCCTGTTTTTATTCTGAATGCTGTGTTCCCTGAGAGATTTTTAAAGTAGTTACAGACTATTTTAATTATATTTTTAAACTTAGGAGAGGAGTTTGAGGTTTGGAATTTAAAGTATATTTTTAAAACGCTTTTCAAAATACATTTCAAACTTTGTTTCAATAGTGTTTTAAACAGGTTTACACACCTTTAAAATCAGTCGAAAGATACCTTAAAAATACATTTTTCGCCCTATTTTTAATCTATTTTATAAAATACGTTAAAAACAGTTTTTCAAATAGTATTTAAATGCATTTAAAATAGTGTTTGGTTTGGTAAGGGATATTTACCAGGTTTGCGTGACCACGCTCGAGAAAAGGTGCTTCTCCGGACTTACAGCAACGTTTGGATCAAGAGAGGTTTTTTCAAAGCGCTAGGCAGGAAATTATCTTCTATGTGTTTAACCATAGTTAGTTTAACCTAATTATATAAGTTTCCTTTGAAAACAAATGTTAACTCTTGTGATTTCTCTGCGTGACTATATTCCCAAGAGGCGCCATGTAGGGCCGTAGCCAGAAAAAAATTTTGACTGAATAACTTATGACTGAGGCAATCAGTCCATGGTTGAGTTCTCTTCCTACCTAGGTATTAGTTTTATGAGGACTATAAACAACAAAAGCCAAAGAAATGACCGAGGAAAGTGCCTCGGTTGGCCTGTTACTAGCTACGGCAGTGTCATGCCGTTTCTGCTAACTTAAACTGAATTTCTATAGGTAAAGGTAGGTAAAGTCTGCATACGAGCCAAGTGGCCCATCAGGCCGGAGCTTATCCCGGTTTCCTTAGCATGAAGCGACTGAGAGTATTTCTACTCCCCCCTGGATGGGATGCTAGTCCATCGCAGGGTTACCCCCAGCATTAAATTCGCCGGTACCCATTTATACACCTGGGTGGAGAGGGGCACTGTGAGAGTAAAGTGTCTTGCCCAAGAACACAACACAATGTCCCCGGTCAGGGCTCGACCCCGGACCCCTCGATCCGGAGACGAGCGCACTAACCATGAGGCCACCGCGCCTCCCACTATATAAACACGCACGAAAGTTGTTTCTCGAAAAGTACTGAACGGATTAAATCGAAAAACATCTCTTTCGAAAGGTTATTCAAAGCGTAGGCCAGCTGAATACTTGTTTTCCGTTTGTTAGAACTTTCGGTCAAAAAATCCCGGTGCAAATGTTTGCATATTTTATTTCGAAATTGCTGTGTAATTATATTTACCAGAGTTTGGATGTCCGTGACGAGAAAAGAGCTTATCTGGAACTAAAACATCGTTAGGATCGAGAGAGACCCTGAAAGAGACCTATCTGGAAAGCATTTTGAAAGTACTGGGCAGGAAAGTTATCTTCTATGTGTTTACCCTGATTTTTCCCTCGGAAATCGGGAGAAATAATATCCTAGAGTTTGGACTCGAGTTCGAGTTCGAGTTGAAGATCGAGTTAGACTTTGAGTTGGATCTCGAGTTGAAGATCGAGTCAGACTTCGATTAGGCCATCCCCTTTTTTTTCTCCGTTTACCGTCGTCCGACCGACCCAGATTTTCGCGTTTTCAAAAAAGAAAAAAAAGTTATGAAGAAGGCAATGGCATTTGACTGGTTTATCAGCTTTAATAGTTTGTCGTCGATTGTAAAGCCACATAAATGTAATGTGACTGATTTCTTAATAAAGACTTCTACAACTACATAATTTCAAGAAATCGTCGCTTTAATCTGAAATACAGACAATGCTTTGTGCTGACAGTGCTGTGCATAATTTTAGACGAGATCATCGCACTCGCAGTAAAAAAATGGCAGCTTTTTCTTTACGGCTGGACCTCGCCATAGAGGTAAATCGTCATTTTCTCGAAAACGAGTAAATGACGTTTTGAACTGAGTAATAAATTTCGCTACTTAAAAAAAATATGGACCAGTTCTCAGGGTAGAAAAAGAAACAATCGTCGGAAACGCGAATTTATTAAGCAACCGTGACTATTATCATGGTGCTTATTATAATGATATATGGCAGGGTTCGTACTCTTTTGAGCTCTTCAAATTATATGACTTCCCATGACTTTTTCCATGACCTTTTCAAGTTTCAAGACCTTAGGATTAGCTGTCAGTTTCAAAAATTCAAACCCTAAACTTGTTTTAGAGCGTTTTCTTATCTTAAACAGTTTAACAGACTCAAACTCTGGAGTTCACCAAAATGCATGCCGTTTACGCTTCTTAATTACCCCTCTCTATCTTACATTGTCCTTGCCTTGCGATCCGTAGTAAATAACCTATCAAACAGAACCTTAATTTTCCATGACTTCAAGGACCAACAATTAAATGCCATGACTTTCCAGGCCTGGAAATGGAATCCTTATATTTCATGACTTTCCAACCCGGCGGGTGGGGGTACTTAACAAAGTTAAGTACGGGGAGGCTCCGCCCCGAGGTTCAACCCCTTACCCTTTTATATACCATTTTTGGCAGATTAGGTACCCCTTTTATAAACCTTTTATTGAGAAAAAGGACCCCTTTCACATACCTACTTTAGAACACTGCACCCCCTTTCTAAGCCCTTGTAACGAAGTTAATGAACAATTTTACGGGAGAATATAAAGCATTACCGGAAGAAATGTTAAGCAAACGACAAGTGTTATTTATTCAGTTCACGGCCCTTTTAAATACCTAAATGACCGATTCCCCTACCCTTTTATATACCTCAACTTGTGAAATCCTTACTCTTTTATATACCTAAAGCCTGGAAAAGGTACCCCTTTCGGGCGGAGCCTCCCCGTGTAGGCCATAATAGGGAGTAGTACCCCCGGGCTTTCCAGTTTTTCCATGACCTGTACGAAACCTGTATGAGGTATAAACGAGGTGCTATTGCTCCTAAACGAACATGGGTATGGGATGGGGACCCCTCCTTTTTAATTGAAAATTTAAGTTTCTATAATATAAACAATCAACAGGCAAAGTTTGACAAAAATCTCAGTGCAGGCTCTATTTCAGTGGAATGACCTTAATCCACCGTAAGAAAAAAGATGGCAGCTGAACATTTTACCACAATACCTTGCGAACCAAACTAAGCCCACCGGGCATATAGAAATATATGGTTCAACGGAAGTCGTTCCAAAACCAACAGCATTGCTCTTGTCGAGTTTGAACGACTTACAATTTTTGTTTGTGTTTTTATACGCTCTTTTAGAGTTTTCGTGCGCAAATCATTATAGGTAAACGTACCAGTCGCCAT
>JAHPZR010008426.1:7500-27500 GCA_019787425.1 Platygyra sinensis
TGGTACAAGATATTTACGAATCCTCTTGAGATTGTTCACATTCGCGATGAAAACGTAAGAAATTAGTTAAACCATATTTCCTTTTATTGAACAAAGCAGCTCACTTCATCGTAACTAAGTCCTTTGTACTTTCAAAAACATCTAACAAACAAATTTCCTACAGCAAGAACTCTCAAGCCAACTCTCCTGTCGAAGGATGGCATGTACATGTACTTTACCCTACGTGACTTAAGACATCCAATCATAGTGCCTAGTTAACGATCTTGGCGGTAAGTCTTCCCGCGTCTAGTCTGTCTGCCACCAGCGTCGCTCAAGGAAACGTGAAGAAAACTAAAGCAAAATCCTACCTCTACAAAGCCAAATTTGAAAACAGGGTCTGAAATTAACTTTTTTAGGCAGGCGCCAACTGGGGACTGAAATTTTTCTTTCAGTCGCCAGTTGGAAAAATGTGGTCGGCAAAAAATGTTTATAAAATTCTTCTTTTGCTGCAAAACACAAATACAGTGGCACCCTGCTATAACGAACCCCGCTAAAACGAAGACCCCGTTATAACGAACAACATTTGACAGCCCGGCAGAATTACAGTAAAATATGTGGAAACAAACCCTGCTAATTTTAACGAAATCCCCGCTACAATGAATTTATTTTGACAGTCCCAACGCACAATTCACCCCGCTATAATGAATATTGTCCTCTGACTTGCGGTCAGTAAAAACGACACGATGATACAAATGGTTGATAAGCCAAACACGACTCCTATGGGGTCCCTATTGGTCAAGAAAGGGAAACTTTCACCTTCAAAGCTTTGCTTTATTTTAATGTTGCTGTTCATGCGCAAGTCTGTAGACTGTTTTACGTTGTGTATATCCCATTGTTCAGCTTGGCTCAGCTTTGTTACCCCGCTATAACGAATATTTTTGTTGTTAACCAGATTATTCGTTATAATGGGGTCTTCACTACAACGAAGACCCCGCTATAACAAACATTTTTTTCAGTGCCGTGACACTTCGTTATAGCGGGGTGCCACTGTAGTTAGGAAAAGCTGGTCGCCAATTTTTCTTTTAAGAATCAGAACAAGGAGAATGTGTTTGGGACCGCAATGGCAATTTTTCTGCCATTGAATAAGATTAAATACAAGCACGGTGATTAGTTATACATCTGCCACTGAAAAACCACATTGACCGAATTGAATGCAGGCCATATATGCAGTTTCGTGGAACTGCCAAATGTTTAGAGTCACTGAACTTTATACCTTCTCTTGTGGCCGACAGAAAAACTGCCATTTGGTGCTTTGTTCAATTATCTTTCCTTTCGCGTTCTGTCAAGACAATCGACTGGTCGCCATCCTGCTCGCACAAGGCCATAACCATGCAGCCCCTGAACCGTCCGCAATACGTATGTTATGGGAAACCGCTGAAGATACATGGCAACAAAGCTTTGCACAGATCATAGCTGTGAAACATTGTGGTAGATTATAATAAGAGGAAAATCAGTTTTATACTTCAAAAGCAGCAGAAAGGTAAAAAATATGTCACCAGTTGGCGGGCGGCTTTGAATTTTATTTGAATCGATTTGGCTGAAAATTAAAATTATCGATTGTATAATCATCGTGGCCTGAAATAGTTAATCGCCCGCTGGCGACCAGTTATGAAAAACTGGTCGCCATTGCAGAATTTTTAGTTGCATTGGCGACCAGGAAAGTGCAATTTTGGACCCTGGAAAAGTAATTTTTTTAGGCAATTGATAGCCATTGAGTAAGTCAAAGGTAAGTCCGCTCCAGTGGTTAAAAGAAAGAACAAAATTTCAATATGAACAACAAAACTCTTATCTTAAGAAGCGATCAGCACATGTCTCTTTGTCGCCATAGTAAAGTCAGATCGCTCCATTCAACCCTGTTAAATAAAATATTTTGGTAAATAAAACCAATCCATGTCAGAGCATCTTTACTTCCTTTTTGGGCTTCATTTGAAATCGAACTGAAAAACAGAAAGCTAATGGTCATCCACAAAGCAGTTAAATTCAACACAGAAAATTATTCATTCCATCTGAGAATGATTGGTTTAATATTTTGGTAAGAAGTTTGTGTATTACAAAATCTCGGCAAGATCTCGGCGAGATCTTACCGAGTTACAGAAAGAGTCCAGCTTCACAGCGAGATCTTTGCAATCTCGGCGAGATGTAGAAAATCTTGCCGCGAACTCGACTGAGATATGAGAAACCCACAAACATCACGGCGAGATCTCAACAATCTCGGTGAGAAGGAGGAAATTTGGCCGCGATCTGGTTGAGACTCAGAAACTCACAAACGTCATGGTGAGATCTCTTCAAATCTCAGCGAGATCTTGGTAATCTCGACGAGATGAAGGATATCTGGCCGCGATCTCGCCAAGATTTAAAATCTTGCAAGCGTCGTGGCGAGATCTCTACAAATCTTGGCAAGATCTTGGTAATCTCATCGAGATGGAGGATATCTTGCCGCGATCTTGTCAAGATTTAGAATCTCGCAAACATGGCGAGATCTCTACAATCTCGGCGAGATCTCGGCTATCTCAGCAAGATGGAAGATATCTTGCCGAGATTTAGAATCTAAGAAACATCATGGCGAGATCTCGGCAAAAAAGAAACTAGCGCAAAAAAAGGAGGAAATAGAACAAGCAATTGCAACCTTTGAAAATCATCTATCCGAATTTAATGATGATGAAACTCGAAGAGAAGAGATGTGGTTGGACCTTGAAACAAAGAAAGGTGAACTGGAGACAATAATAGGATGCAGAACAAAAGGAGCAATTTTAAGATCTAAATCTCAAATACTTTCTCAATTTGGAAAAGAGGCATCGTAAACAAGGGACAATAACACATCTCAAAGTCAATGACAATGACCCTGTTTGTACAGACAGAGAGATCTTAAAAGAATGTGAATAGTTTTATCAAAATCCTTACAGTTCTAAAGTGGCTCCTGACAACTAAGAAGGGCCATTCTTTTTTCGACAGCAAGAAAACAAAAAGGTTTTGAATAGTGATGAGCAAGCTCTCTGTGAGGGAGGGCTAAGTGAGACTGAATGCTTTGAAGTGCTGAAAAGCATGGTGGCAGATAAATCCCCAGGAACCGATGGTCTCTCCTGTGAATTCTACAAAATGTTTTGGAATGATGTGGCGGAAATTTTAATAACTTCTTTTAATTATTCCTGTGAAATTAGAAAGCTCTCAACATCACAAAGGAGAGGCATTGTTAACCTCATACCAAAAAAGGATGCTAACCTTAATTTAATAAAAAACTGGAAGCCTTTAATGCTTTTGAATTGCGATTTCAAAATTGCAACAAAAGCTATTGCAAGCCATATCAAACCTCTCCTGCCAAAACTTGTTTCTGACGATCAAACGGCTTCATTAGAGGCAGATTTATTGGAGAGAACATTTGTTTAATAGATAGCGTCATCAAATATACAAAAGCAAACAATATGCGGGATTGTTCCTTATTCTCGATTTTGAAAAAGCCTTTGATACTCTAGAGTGGCCCTTTATTCATAAAACCTTCCAATACTTTGGTTTCAGCCCATCATTGCTGAACTGGTTAAAAGTATCAGGGCTCGAGACTAAAGGTAGCCAACTAGCCAGAGACTAGTAAAAAATCCATTTTGGCTAGTGGTTTTTGTTAGCAATTACAATTACAATTTAGCATTTAGCAAAAATAAATATCATATATAATTTATTAGCCCAGTTTAGAAGCTATGAAGCCCCCTGGTTTCATAGCTCAGTTGATAGAGCATCGGACCTGTAATCGCGGAGGTCACGGGTTCGAATCCCGTTGAAGCCCTGATTTTTTCAGGCCTCTTCTTTCCAGTTTAAATTTGGAAAATTAACTGCGATGATCACTCTTCACTTTCATCTACAACCGCAGTTGAATTATTATGAATTATTTTATATATACTTTACAAGAACTTTAATTACTAAAATGCAAAAGAATAATATTGACTTTTCTGTTTTTTTCTTCCCCTAGTAAAAAGCAAAACAAACTGCTTGCCACTTATGATTAGTCATGCGTGAAATCATGCAGAGCTCTAAGGATCATGTCTCATACGTGCAGCTAGAGGTCACATAGGCTTTGAAAAAGTAAAAAAAATTCACAATTGTTCAAAAATTTGAATGATGCCTATATATAATATTGATGCATATGTTTGCAACTTGTAAATAAAGATGGAACAAATTACTGTGTTCATGAGAAATTGTGAATCAGCATCGTAAAAGAAAGGAATGTTTTTCGACGGCGAGTTGCGAATTTGTGTGAGAATTTTGAACGGAGGCGAAAACTTGGGTTTTTCGTTGTTGTACCACGCCTATCATCATGACATCGATACCTCTGTTTGCAATGTATAGAGTTAAGAAGGAACAAACTATTTTATTCGTGAAAATCGTGAATCGGTATTTTAAGGACGTTTCCGCCCATTGCTACTGCGCATCTCTAGTGCCCATGCTATTCATTGGTCACACACGTGCCATGTCATTTTCAAGCGCACGCACCGAGTCAAAAACTCAACAAAATATAGAGCTGACGACCTTTGCGTTAACTTTGTTTGTGAATATTAATTTTTGTTGGATGCTCAGTGACCCCCACTTTTTTTTCGGCATATCACCTCCTTTTCTCATTCTTTCCATTATATTAACTAGTAATAGTTCACACTAAATCTGCCCCCGCTTCTATTTTATCCGTCAAGGGTTTAAAATTCTTATAAAAATTCCACTGCGTGAAAGGAAACTATTATTTATTGTATGAACTGAAAAAAATATCAAACCACTCTGTTGTTCTAGTTTGATACTGAAACAAATCATTTGTCTTGATATACGAGGACTCTACGAGCAAATGTCTGTCGAAAGCATAACAGAAGTCGAGATTTATTTTCTGAGATGTAAACAGAAGTATCGCGTTACAGTCGCCATATATGCAAATTAGAGTCAAGCTTTTTGTCCCCAATGAAAACGCCGCAAAACATTTACTTTTACATTTGGATCTCTTCCAGTCAATCCAGCCGTCACATGGGCACCACGCCACAAAAGATTGCTCAGTAAAAATAAGCGATCCAAATAAACGTGATCTTTATACGTGTGGTGTTTTGGTCGAGTCTGTCGACCCCGTTGCTGGTACTGCTGAATAACCTTTGAATTCAAGATATGAAGAAATCACTGTGATGACAGATACCAGCTTTAACATATATATTTTGGCAAGATCATCTCCTCCTCGTCATGCAGCAAATAAAATCTCCTCCTCGTGTTCTTGGCTGCCAGAATTACCCATGTAGCATTGCCTTGCGAGCTGACTGAAAAATTAACCGGGACCACCGTGCGCGCCTAGTTTCGTCAAATCGGGATTGATTCGCATACTACACCAATATTTCACACATTCTTTATACGTATACGCGGGGGAGACTATAATGCCTCCTCGGGTTTTGGCCTCTGGGCCAAAACCCTGCGGGGGCAAAAAACAAAAAAAAAATCTGTACATGTATGGGAAGTCTTAATTATTTCCCATATACTATTCAAATAATGACATAATTGTAGCAAAGATCTATCAAATAGGCCTATATATGCTGTGTTAAACACACATAACTTAGATATGATTCTTCAACTTAAATATATGCCGTTAGTAATGGGCGCAAACGTCCTTAAAAGAAAAGAATGTTTTTTGGCGCACACGTTTACTTGACTTGCTGTGATGATGGATATTAGAGTAGCTGGCTAGTGAAAAATTTGTTTTGGATAGTGAATTAAACCTGCCACTAGCCACTGGGCTAGCAAGCTGAAAAGTTAGTCTCGAGCCCTGAGTATTTTACTGCAATAGTGAAAGCTGTATTTTAAACAATGGATGGGCAGGTAACTTTTTTAGGCAAGGTTGCCCTCTGTCACTGTAGCTATTCATTCTCTCAGATACTTGCCAATGCAATTCGCCAAAAACAAGAAATTTGTGATACATGTATAAGTCTAAAGGACAAAGAGATCAATATGCAGATGACACGACCCTTATCTTAGATGGCTCTGAAGAATCCTTGCTAGAATCTTTGAAGATAATCGACTATTTCGGTAATATATCCAGACTCAGACTCAACAGCAAAAAGACAGAGGCCTTGTGGATAGTAAATGTGCGGATTGGGATTCAAACTTTGTCCTGAAAAAGACTTCAAATGGCCAAAAAAACAAAACTCAGAGTGTTAGGGGTATGGCTGTCAACAGACCCTGATATAACTATAACTTTGAACTACAAAGGTAAAACAGAAAAAATTAAATCGACTCTAGGATGCTGGAAATTTTGCAGGCTTGGCCTTTAGGTAAAATAACTATTATAAAAAGCTTCATAGCCTTTCAACTGGTATATATTCTTTCTCCTGTCCAAACAAATCATACGGCAATACAGGAGATAAATGTATTGTTTTATAACTCCTTATGGAATGACAAAAGGGACAAAATAAAAAGAACGGTAATGATTAACGATTATTCATAAGGAGGACTTAAAATGATTGATATAGCTTCCTTTAATAGACATGGATAACTTGGCACACTTATTTTGGGCTTGCCCAAAAAGTCAATATTTCTGGAACAATTTTAAGGTGATTCCTCAGTATTGCATTGTGCATCCCTACTGCGCACGATTTTTGCGTCATTAGCGCGCACAAATGAGCATGTGCATGTGCAAAACATAAGAGATTTCCTACAAGCAAGGCTTGACAGCGAAGTGAAAGCTCGTTTTCTCTTTAACGAGCATGGTGACCTATATTTTTTATTGCATAATAATAGTGTCCATATTATCCTCTTTAATGTAAAAAAAATTTTAAAAATCTATCGGAAGGAAAAAAAGATATCGCTGAAAGTGTGCGCAAAACAGTTACTCTAGGATGTAAATTATGACCACGAAAACATCGACGCGACGAACACATTTCGTCCACCTCATTTTAAATGGTGCGATTTTTCCACAAATTTTATATGATATTGTTCCATATGTTCCATACTTTCTTCCTGTCAAGTTTTCTTCCGAGTTCTACTTCGATAAACTGTACTTTCAGCTACCGCAAAATGTAACATGGACCAATGAATAACGTGCAAGATTAGCACGAGTACAGGCATAAATGGGTTAAGATTGGCCCATCATATCTCTTTTGCGAGAATGGTGCCCTATCTTTTTATTTTATTTTTCAAAACAGTGCATTGTAAGGAACATCCAGAGAAAGTTTAAAAAAATTCATCGGTAATTTTTATTTCTGAGGAATCACCTTAAGTATGGCTACAGTCTTGCCAAGTCTTTGCCAAAGGGACGCCCTTAGAGCCTGATATAGCGCTAGGTCTAAGGCTGGACAGCTCTAAAGATAAAACCCAAGTAACTATTATATATATTTAACTTCTGCTGCTTAAGTGCCAAATATTATATTTGGCTTTAGTATATACACACTCAGTGATCTTGGTGTTTTAAGCAATCTGATTGGTTTGCTATCTCTGGCTAATGAGCATTATTCACCCCCTACCGAGGGAATAATGCGTAAGCCAAACAAAAATAAAGCATACTTTTGATTCACACTGATTTGAACGGTGTCTAAGGACCATTATTCTAGACTGTCACGAGGTTTTTTCGAATATTACATGTAACTATAGATTTTCCATGTTCAAAGATTCTGTAAATAGTTTCGCGAATTCGCGCATGCTTTGTACCGCTTGCACGTTTTCCACATGAATTGAGAGGTCAATTAAATCAATTTTTAATGGTTTCCTTCTGAAAATGTTGTCGAGATCACTTCCTGTGTATATACTAAAACAATTATTCTTCTCAATCTCGGTGAATAGTGGCAGAATATTTACCTCGCCGCTTCGCAGCTCGGTAAATATTCTGCCACTCTTCACCGCGATTCAAAGAATAATTGTTAAATGTAGACAGAAAAAATGTTCTCCAAACTAAATAATTTCTTACTGTATTTTAAACATATCTATGAAATTGAGAAAAAATCACTACATGTACAATTGCTCTAAAAAAGTGGGAGCCTCTGTTGCCCCATTTGTAACCTCTTAACAGCTTGACCCTAGTCTCCTGAAAAAGAAAACAAAATTAAAATGAAAGGTAAAGAAACAAGGTGCACATATACCATGTATATATTTATTTATTATCTAACTGCACTTTGCAATTACAGTAGAGGAAAAAAGTGCAGATAATCAATGTTAATTTTGATTGGTTTTCAGGTGGCTGGCATGGCAGAGGAACATTCAAGGTGACCTTCAACAGTGGTGGAGCGATAGAATTTGCAGAGAACTTTAAACGTGCTGTAGCTAGAGGTAAGTGGAGATTAATGACAATTTATACAAATCATCTGTGAGTGAACAAACTCGTGTTCAGTATATGTAACAATTATTCCATGAGCCCGCGTTGGATATGAAGTGATAAACTAACCAACGAGCGCGTAGTGTGAGTTGGCTATAATCACTTCTTATCCAACAAGGGCGAATGGAATAATTGTTTTAGTAAATTCTCAAACCCGGTTTTGCTGCCGATTTTTATTTCCACAATTTTACAAAGTGAAAAACTTTAAACTTGGTGCACTATTTCCATATGACGTAAAACTCCGACTATTGGCTCATAGTTGGAGTTTTTTAGCCAATCAAAAAGCTAGAAATGCAATAGTCAGAGCTGAGAATTTACTAAATATATAATAGCTATGAAAACTGAAACTCACTGTAAAGATGTTTTCAGCCCATAGGCCTGGTGCTCAGCCACCACCACCAGCTGGGCAAGCTCCATTCATGAATGGTGGCGGCAATTACTACAATAATATGTATCCAGCACAACCTGGCTATTATCCAGCTCCGGGACAAGCATTTTACCCAGCCCCAGTCCCTGGAGGATATACTGGCTATCCACCTCCAGGTAGGGTACATAAAATTATTATTTAATAAAAGCAATTTTCGATTGAGTATCCAAGAACCAAAAGCCAAACTGTGGCAATCAGTGTGGCTAATCATGAACTCGGGGCAAACACATGTGGCCAGCAGAGACTGCTTGGATGATAAAGTGGCGTGCATCTTTTACACCATTCACGAAGCATGATAGAGCACTTTTCAACTGAGTGTTGGAAGTAATGAGGCACTTACCGGTACTTCAAGGTTTTGGTTTTACTAAAGTTTGAGCTTGACTCAGCTTGTTATCTTGTTTTGTGTGTTACATGTATGCGGTAATAATATATTTTCATCCCGCTAAATCGTTCCAGAGAGAACAAAAACATGCTTGTCGTCTTTGGCGGTCCTTTTGTGTTATGTTAACTGCGAAAAAATCGCAAATTTTGTAAAATCCGCAGATCGGCACTAGTAGGTGGAATTTGCATTACAAAGAAGTGCAAAAAATCGCAAATTTCACAATGACTTATTGAAAAATCGTGAAGGTAGCAAAAAATCGTAAATTTTGTAAAATCCGCAAGCCGGTGCTTGCTGGTCGATTAGCATAAAATTGTAAATTCAGCACAACGTACCGAAAAATCGTTGAGGCAGCAGATTTTTGTATATCTTGTAGAGTTTAACGAAAAATCGCAAAATTTGCAAAATTTGTAACTGCGTTCAATCCTGGACATAAGTG
Source organism: Platygyra sinensis (assembly GCA_019787425.1). Taxonomy (NCBI): domain Eukaryota; kingdom Metazoa; phylum Cnidaria; class Anthozoa; order Scleractinia; family Merulinidae; genus Platygyra; species Platygyra sinensis. Next base: position 17,096 of record JAHPZR010008426.1, read on the forward strand.
GACTTAGTAGTCTATTATTGGTAAGTAACTGGTTGGTTTTGTTCTTGTGACTCTCAATTGAAAACCTCTTAAATGCAAAACCAATACAAATTTTATATGAATTACTTTTTACACTCAAGTGAAAACTAAGCTCTTATTTTTAAATGGTTAATTACCAGAGAGCTTAAGTTGGAATGTACATTAACGGAAAGACCAATTCAGCTTGACCAACTAGAAATATTCCAGTTTGGACAGAACCTACATAAATTATATCAACAGGTCATCCACAATATGCAGTTCAAATGTCACAACTAGGAAATGCTTGTTCCATCTGCTTTAATTAGGTCATGTGGAATTTTTCTGAACATATATAAGCAAATTAGTTACAGTGGAGAGTTTTTTCTCTTGACATGTGTATTAACCTCTCTACAGCCCATCTGAGCCTTACAGTGCTCTGTGATTGCTCGGTACAATTTCCAACATTTTCTTCCTGTTTGCTCTGCTATACTGTCAGGGGCAAGATGCACAAATTCCACTTTGTTAAGATGTTTCCTAAGTTTGTGTACAATGTATTGTATCAGATAAAAACCCTACTGTTATAAAGAAATAATATTTATTTGTTTATTTATTCATTTATTTAATATTTATTTATTATCAATGATTTATTCCACCACATTACAAATACATCGTACATTAGTAAGAAAAAAAATCATCAAGATAATCAACTTTTGTATAAAAAGGAAATTAGAGGAGACATCCCAAAGCCCAATGGCACCATACTAGGGATGTCCCCACAAAAATATATAAACAATAGCCTCCATTTGGCGTAAAAATATGCTAGGATATTTGTTTCCAGACATTATCTGTTCCAAGAAGTGAACAGTTTTCCACGAGTGTGGCTTGAGGAAAACTGTGAGCTTCGAGGAACAGATAATGTCCAAGGACAAATATCTGTCGGCATAATTATTTTCGCCCCAAATGGAGGCTATTGTGTTTATTGTCCTTCAAATAGTTTTCTCAATGCTCGCAGTTTTGAAAATTGGGGAATATTCCTGGTTCCCCAGTTTTGGCTGTGGAATATTTGGTCGCGTGATGTGTTTAGACCAATCGTGTGCGAGCAAAAATATTTGATGGATAATTAATAAAAATATACAAATACAAAATACAAAATAAATATTTTAATTATCCATAATTGAACTTAAAACATTCTTTTCAAAGGTTGCAATACAAATAATACTAGGATGCATCTAACTTCGGAGAGCTTTCTGTAGTTGCTTTACAAGTGTGTCATACAAATGCAGTAGGTCCTTTCCCGTTACCACTCACAACATAGTGGTTAATCAGGGAGAGACTGCTTGGAGGAAAAAAAATACCCTAGTGCCACATTTTTGTACATTTGTGTCATACACTTGGGCCTCAGATCTGTGGATTCAGGTGTCTGAGTTTTGCCAGGGTTTGTGAGCTCTGAGTTATGAGTCAACTTCTACAGACAACTGATATGGAGCTCCCGCGGGGGTCTAAATGTTGCTTGGTTTTGGTTTCATGTATTATACTGCATTTGAAGACATTATTGCACCCATCTGACTTTTCACAACTTTATTAGGACTGTTGGAATGGGATGTAATAAGTCAAGAATTTTAATTGCGGGCCCAAGAGAGGCCCGCGACCCTAATCTTGACAGTGACCAGTGGATTGCGCACGCGTGCACGCCATATTTATAACAGGGACGCTGAAACTGGAAATTAAATATTTGTTTTGCAACTAAGAACAACCAGAATGCAAAAAATGTGTCAATCACAACAGTTTGTCACATGGGATGCAGCAGTGTTTGAGCCAGAGCGCGAACTTGTGACATTCTCCCTCTTGAACAACTACTTGTCCCTTAAAATTTGATAGCTGGGCCATAAATGTCTCCCACGAAGTATTTGCAGAGCCACTTTCTTCCAAATAAATGTATTTAACTTTCTGTTGGCTAGCATTTCACATTTTCATAAAAAAACTGTTTATTAGCACCTCATAAATTGCTTTTAAAGACACTATTGTCTGGTGCTTCGCTCCTTGAACAAAATTCTAAACTTGTAATGTACGTAAAAGCCATAAGCGTTGAATGTTGTCACATTACTAGCAGCTGCCAAAGTGTTTCCCCAAATAACTCTGCAATATTGTTACGAAATCTGGTCGTTCCACTAGACAATGTATATAATTATTCGCCGAATTATTGCACACTCTACCATCTTGTAAACTCGGAAGATCAAAAGCTGAATAATCAAGCGAGGATCACTTTAACCTTATTATTTGGAAGTAGAATGTGTGACTGGGTTTGGCGGGATTTGCACATGTTGACAGTTTGTTTGGTTTGTGGACCGAAGTGATATTCTTTGCTTTATGTAAACATCCATATTTCTTTGGAACAATGTCCAAGAGGAAAGTCTTAAGTTATTTTCAACGTGAAACAGTTAAAATCATCGACGAAGCAGAGGTAAAAACTGAAAACGAATTTCACAAGGAGGAAAATGACGCTTGACATCCGAATTTGAAACCTCGCAATTCCCAGACGAAATGGTTAGGACAAAGACAGTGTAATGTTATAATAAATTATGATCTGTCCCCTGCTATTGCCTATTTGTCCCATTGCAGTTAGGCAATGGAGGGACAAATTGTCTCCTGAGGCAGTTGAGCTGGCTCAAACAGTGATGCAGGCTTCTGTCACATGGAAGATTAAAGTACTTTCTGCTGATGTTTTCATGACAGTTTGTCACATGGGATCCAAGCTTCTGTCACCCTGGTCAAACTTGCGTGGGAAAAAAATTAAAAACCCAGCGCTCGTCGAAAATGTTATTATTTTTTTTTCATTAGAACTTGAGCTCAGAACATATATATATTTGTATTCGTTTGAATCGTCAATGAAATGACCTTTTACGGATATTTTCTCCTTTAGGGTCAACAAAAATCTCTGATTACTCCAAACAAGCCGAGCCCGCCAGACCCCACGCTTTGCAAAAATCTCTTCAAAACCCCTGACTTCAAAGTGATATAACACTATAGGGTTAATAGCTATCACACATCGGCAAAAGTACAATCTATTCCTTAACAATCCAGCTTTATCATGTGAAGATTTCAGCGAAATAGAAGAAAACGAGAATTAATTGAGTTTTTTGTTTCACCTCGTGTCATTGCTTGACTCAACGAAGTAGCCACGGTCGCCTATTGCAACAGAAAAACATGAACAACACAAGCCGATGTTTTGGTCAAAAACTCACAGAATCATTGCCTGAGAGCTAACCCTTCAATGGAACATCTTTTCCAAACTTTCCTTACGTGATTAAGACCAAACAAACGACCTCAGCGGGCTAGAAAAGAGAATGAAATAAAACACGTAAGAGACAGCATAAACAATGCAATAATAATTTTTCAACGCGAGGCAGAAACGAAAATAAAGCTTGCTTCTGGATAATTTCACTCTTAAAAATGGTCACAAATTACTCTCTGATAAATGTCCTGACTTCTGTCTCTGAAAGATTTTGCCTCAATTTTGAGCAAATAAACATTCCTCTGCGACCAGCTTAAATATTTAATTAGCTAACTTGACAAAACTCTCCGGAGGGGGAATACGACGAAAATTTGTGAGAATCTAGGGTAACACCAATTTTCTGTCACGCTTTCAATAAAGTGGTCTTTCCGTATCCAAATCTTTTGCAGACAAGGTATGCATTGCTATCTTTCCTGCCCATTCCCAACATTTGAAACATAAGCTCTTCAAGTGCTTTCAGGCCTGCACTTTCTAACATGTGGTTACTACTAGTTTTAATAGTTACATACATTACATATACATACATACATACATACATTTATTTTTGTTTTCAAATAAAAAAATTACAAATTGAACATGCCCGCAGATAGCATATGCTAGTCTAGGCGGGTCATGTTAACAAAAATTATTAATAAACAACTAGGTATAACTAAATACAAGAGGATTAAGGAGACTAAAATTGACAACAATAACTAAGGACCAATAATAAACTAACGGAATTACAAATGGTAATTAACAACAGTTACGACGAGAGACTAGAGATACACGAAAATGATATTGTTGAATATTAAAGATACATACTAAGAGGAGAATAAATTCAGCTTTACTTTTTGAATAATAATAGTTTGACCAAGTTTGTGTACCATAGCATCAACTTACAGGAGCTTCTTGCTGATTGTCTATTAAGTAACATTTCTTGCAAAGTTAACTTTGGCGTGTTGTTATTTGCAGTTGGTGTAATGGGTCAGCCTCCACCATACCAGCCCCATGTGAGTTTGTCATGTTATACTTAATCATTGTTCAAGTCCTAATCAAATGGAAATAATTAATTCTATTTTAGTACTTTTTTTCTTTATGATAAACATTATTTTATCATGCAGACCATATTGCCCAACAAAAAGTCCCATACTTATGGTCACATGAACAGGCCAGTAAGGCTTAAGAATCCAAAAAAGCTGCTCATCCTATCTTGAATGTCTGCTATCTGTTATTAGTATCACCCAACTAGTGGACTAATGCAAATCCTGCATTTTGATTGGCTACGCTACTACTACTTGAGTAGCAAAATTCGCCGGCTTTTCTTCTGTTTTTCTCCCCAAATAAATATTTCTTCAACTTGCATTTGCTAACTTTATTATTGCCTTTTTCTGTCCGACTAGTTTAGTGATTCTAAAACAATAAGACCCTTCGCCCTCAAGGGCCACGAGTCAATAGCCCATTTGGTTTCGCCTCATGGGCTATAGAAGGTTTCACGGTCGCGGACGTCATCTTGGTAGTAGGGCAAACGCAGCAAAATTTACAGTGAATGTATGGGAAAAATCGTGATTTTGATGTTCGATAACTCGAGGAAGTTTGACATTCCACAGTTTCTATGAATTACAAACTAAAAATGCTAGCTAAAAGAGGTAAACAATTGAGAATAAAAATTAGTGATAAAAATTTTGAATGACGTTTCGATGAATCGTTCATCATTTTCAAATTCGTAAAAACTAAAAGTCAAATTCTTGTGAGTTCTTTATATACTAAAAATGTGTGTGAAAGTCTCGTTGCATGTAATTAAAAACACTACAATGCGGAACGTAGAAAGTGATAATTAGGTACTAAATAGTTTTGCTCTGATTGAATCAGATTGAGTGTTCAGCTCAGGTTTCACTTCTTGAATGAAGAGCATTTCGTAAATTAAGCACTCAAATTTCCCACGACATTTCTTAAGAATGGTGAATTGTTCCTGAAGATCTTTGTTTCTCTGATTGTGGGCGTCACGCAGGTGTTTTCCAATAGCAGAGTATTTGTGTTCCTCAATGCGTTGAAAAAGGTGTCGGCGAGTATAGCCAACATAATCTGCATCGCACAGATCACATTTGAATTTATAGACAACGCATTGTTGATTTATTAACGGTGGTTTGGCCTCTGCTACTTTGATGTCGTCGGCAATTTTTCTGCTTGTAAACACTGGGTGTAGATCGCTGTTAATTTTCTTTCCAAGATCGGACAGCTGTCTCCGTACAACGTCGGCTGATCTTTGATCCTTGAACGGCAGAAGAATTCAAACGGGCGCATTTGCTTGAACATCGCGAACTTGTTGTTGATTTCGTGACTCGATGAATCTAGTTATTGTGGAATTAATAAGATTCTCTGGGTACTTCAGTTTTAAAAAGATCCCTTTCAGGTTGTCACATTCTTCAGCAAGTAGATCAGGTGAGGATGAGAGACAGTGGGCTCGGTTTAACATAGTCATTAGAAGGGATCGTTTGTAACGGGCATCAACATGGCTTCGATAGTGGAGAAGTAGGCCTTTATTTGTTGTTTTCCTGTGGACACAGGTTTTCAGCTGTTTCCCAATCTTTATGAGTTCCGTTCCGATGAAAGGTAGTTTGTTGTTATTTGCAACTTCCATGGTGAAGGTGATTGCCGGGTGTGCTTCGTTTAATGTTGCCAGGAAAGCCGTAGCAGTTGAAATATCTTTTACCGCGGCTAGGGTGTCATCTACGTATCTCTTATAGAAAGAAGGTAACTTATCTTCGCGTTCTAGTTTCTTCTCGATCGAACACATAAATGTGTTCGCCATGAGTGGCCCAAGGGGTGACCCCATCGCTACTCCATCAATTTGTTCATAAAGACTGCCGTTGAATTGAAACAGTTGATGTTTTGTAGCCACTCGTAGAAGCTCAACAAGGTCATCCTGGGTGATGTTAAGGTTGTGTGTCTCATTGAACCAATTCCGAGTGAAGGCCTTGTTCGCAAGAATCTGGATGGTTTCTTCTAGGGGCACGTTTGTGAACAATGCTGATACATCATACGATACCAAAATATCACCCTCGTTGAGATCCAGCCCGTGGATCTCTTCAGCAAACTGAAACACGTCAGAGATGGTATGGTCATTAATAGACAGGGGTTGCGTGACGCCCACAATCAGAGAAACAAAGATCTTCAGGAACAATTCACCATTCTTAAGAGATGTCGTGGGAAATTTGAGTGCTTAATTTACGAAATGCTCTTCATTCAAGAGGTGAAACCTGAGCTGAACACTCAATCTGATTCAATCAGAGCAAAACTATTTAGTACCTAATTATCACTTTCTACGTTCCGCATTGTAGTGTTTTTAATTACATGCAACGAGACTTTCACACACATTTTTAGTATATAAAGAACTCACAAGAATTTGACTTTCAGTTTTTAGTGCAGAGTGCACTATTGGGATGGTTTGGGGGTTGACGCCGCTAACGCACTATGGCAATAAGGCCATAAGGGACTAAGGCAATAAGGTGTAAACTTTAATGTTTGTTTAATTAATTAATTTCAATTAATTAATTAGCCTTGTTTTGAGCGGGTGGGGTAGGTACCTTTGATTGCTACGTAAAACGTACCATACTTACATAAGTTTTTTCGTAATATCAGAAAACTATATATGGTTCCAATATTCTCTTGTTATCCTTGTGGTATTATTCTCTTAAGAACAAAAGCGATTTACACGAAGCGCATGCGCAGATGTGCAGATTGATTAGCGTTAGTGTTAACTATATGTTGGGTCGATGCATTTCATACACAATTATACACAAACGTTTAGTGCTTTTCCTTGCGGTTGAACACAGTATGTAAGACGCATGCGCTCTAGCATTGTCAGCATGATACAATCCGTTTTCGAGTTCAGATTCATGCGTGCGATACCACACTCTCGTCTTAACGGCCAATAGCAGTCATATTTCGGGTAATATCAGTTCCCCCTTTTAGTGCAAAGAACGCTTTTGTGACAGCGTATCTTTTGGAATCATCCCTTGCTCGGTTCAAAAATGCCGTGTGCTGTTTTCAAACTACTTCCTGTTTGCTAAGCTTTAAACAGGGAAACGAATGGATCTTCTCAGTCGCTTGTTTATTTTCTCTCCTATGAAAGAGAACAAGAAGTTCACAGATGTATTTACCCGAAACACTTCCGAGTTAACGGCATCAAATATTACTGTAGACACTGTGGCACTCATGCACGGAAACCGCAAATAAATTTAGTCAGTCTTTGAGTGGGCGCATTCACCTATGTAGGACATAATATCGGTCAAGTTGAAACGCTTCTCGGTTGTATTAATCGATATCGTTGTGTATTTTGAACTGGTTTACTGTTAACACCATCGGTGGCAACCTAATAAGATCGTGCTATTCCGAGACACGACGAGACTATTTGATAATTAAATTAGTAATTGTTTATCGTATATTAAAGACTTATGCGCTCGTGGGTTCAAATCCCATCTGGGACTCGGATTTTTTCCGAGCTCTCCATAAATTCAATAATTGTTTATCAATGATATGAAAATTTGCCTCTTGATTGAAACAAAATCATTCCTCTTCCAATTTTTTCATAAGTAAATAACATTATTTCATTTTTCTCAGGAAAAAAGCGAGCATATCTTCTTTGTATGTTTTTGAGAAAACAAGGGTATCACGTTACAAACTTTGCGAGAAAAACAAAAGTATCAAGTTACAAACGTTCGCGTTGAAAAACTTAAAGTATCACGTTTGCTAGTTCAACGTATTAATGAATTTAGAATGAACGAAATTCCACGTAAAACACCACAGTAAAATTTAAAACCGTCTTGACAAACAGTAATTGTAAGTTATTTTTGGGCCTTAAACTAACAAGTTACATACAGGCAGCTGATGACTCAAAACGTACTGACAGTCCTGCATAACACTCTGCACTATCTGAGATTGTCTCACTAGTTACGAATTTGAACATGATGAACGATTCATCGAAACGTCATTCAAAATTTTTATCACTAATTTTTATTCTTAAAAGAGGTAACCAATCAAATTTGAGAATTGTACTCCTTCTAAGAAAGCTGCATATTTAAATTCTTATTTGTCATATATTTGTCTGTAAAATGAAGCCGCCGTTCGCGGGAAAATTTAGAAGCATATGTATGAAAAACTAAAAAGACGATTTCTCGCTTCTCAGCAAACCGATGCTCTTCAGATTTAACCGGTTAACTCTTTTAGCTAATATCTTTAGTTTGCAATTCACAGAAATTTCAGAATACTAACCTTCCTCGAATTATTGAGCATCAAAATCACCATTTTTTTCCCCATACATTCACTGTAAATTTTGCCGTGTTTGCCCCACTACCAAGATGATGTCCGCGACCGTGAAACCTTCTATTGACCTGTAGCCCTTAAAGGGCTAGGGGTCTAATTGTTAGCTGTAGCTCATACTGTATGAAGACATTTTGTCCAATTTCTAAATAAATATTTATTATGATCAAGAGGGGATTGCAGCAAGGCTGTTGTCCAAGAATTTCTTCTGAGGCATTGGTGATCTGATTGTTTCTAATGCTTCCTTTATGACTTGTTAACAGGAAAACCCCCCTCCCTATCCAGGACAGGCTGCTCCATCTGCACCACCACCCTCTGATGGTTATGTAAGCTACTCATATGGAGGTTAGTAGTGAATATTGTGAAATTATAACATATTTCTAGCAAAGGTGGACTGTCAAATTTCGAGAAAAGGAGGATGACTGTAAAATGTACTTTTATTATATTTTAGCATCCATCATATACAATGATGAACAGTCACATGCTCACGGCTTGAGCTAAGCTAACTTTGATTTTCCATTTCTTCTGGCAATGTTATAAATGGAGTGATCTTTGCTTTTGGCATGAAAAAAGAGTTCTGATGCTCTTGGAAAGAGCATCCGAATAAGCAAGAGTTGCTCTTGGTTGCAGCTTGAGTGACTCTTAAACTTTTCTCCAAACTTCCAGTGTGCATCGTACAGCAACTCGATGATGCACAGAAATCTGCAAGAATCAGTTTAATTTCTATTTTAGCTTGTTTATTGACCAGGCCGTACTCACTTGCATTCACATCTCAGTTAGATTCACATGTGCAAGTGCATGCGAGTCTAACTTATCTCCTGTCAAACCCAAATGAGCATATAAATACACTGTATGTCATGTTTTAGTTTGCAATGGTCTAGGTTCCATTCATCAAAGAATTTCATGATCAAGTGTTGCTTTGACCAAAGCCAAGAACATGTGTTTGGCATTATATGTTTTCTCTACTCACATTCTATTTAGCAGTTCATGGTGAACATTATGTAAGCCTGGAAGTATCATTCTACCAATTAATAAAACTCTAAAAAACGTTACTTGAGTCAAAGAAGATCAGAAAGAAGAAAAATAAAATTTTGCAATGTGACACACCAAAACCTTATTTGCTCTCTCATACTGGATTCAGACTAGGTACGTTTTTCTTTTCTCTGATATGTTTGTTAGCAATTAAGCAAATGGGGCTAGACTTAACAATTCAGTTACTTCATTTTAATTGCCAAGAGAAGTAATATATCAGTAAATTTAAGACATCCAGACTTGACTTTATGTTCAACATACAAATACCCTGGAACCATAACATGTCATTTTACTGCGCTATTTGATATCCTTATAGATGCAAAAGCAAGAGAAGCTTACAGCACAGGACAAAATGTCTACGTACCTAGCCCGCAGGTGAGTGATGTATATGTACATATGCATGTAGCTACCTGATCAGCCACAAAATTTAAGACACATGCAAACATGTAAAAAGCTTGAGAGGCAATAGTCCAAATAAGCTTCAACACCAGAATTCCGATCACACCCTTGATGAGACTGTCAGAGTCTTGCTTTCACTTAGTCAGATGTGGATGATGCAGAAGAAAACCTTGAGAAAAAATATGGCAGTGCAAAGTGCCGGGGGCAAGAAGTGCACGAAAGAAGGTCCTTTTATATATGTTTCTTGCCCCCAGGATTTCGTGCAACCATTTATGGTCACATTCAATGGACTTAGCAAGAGGGAATATGTGTGGTCTAATAAATCTTTGATCAGTACATGTGATGGTGAAAATGTAGCTTAGATTGTGTGTGCAATTAATCACAGTG
>JAHPZR010008426.1:32500-50000 GCA_019787425.1 Platygyra sinensis
CGTCAAAATGGTATAGTAATTTTTTTTTGCACGATTCTGTCCAAGGGGGAAAGCTGCAATGAGGTCACCTCTATGTGAAGCACCATGCAATCCGTAAGACAAGGTCGGACCACAACACCGTGAACTATGTGCTCTACTCTTTTCGAAAATAAATTAAGTGTGTGGGTTCGTCCCCTGCTAACCACGTAACACTGAAGATCTGTGAAGATGCGGAAGGCGGGGCCTGCAGTTTCATAGTCCTTATCCGAGAAGACTTGAACGTCCAACCATTTGCACATAATAATTACAAAGGCAGCACATTCTCAGTCATTTTAAGACCCTGAGTGGTGATCCGGTCTGGGGCGCGAACCCTCGACCTCCTACACAGCAGACTGGCGCTTAGCCTGCGTTGCAGACAAACTAAACCCTTAGTTTGTCTGCAACGCAGGCTAACTGGCGCTCTACCAGCTTGGCTAACCAGGCGGCGGTTAGGTCATAAATCTGCGTTTTCCCGACCCTGTTTATGACCCAACCAAAAACTGGACACCCAAGTTAAGGTGATTCCCTAGTAGAAAAACCCGCCATAGATTTCCGAAGAAACTTGGCATGCTGTTGTTGATATTGAAAACGTAATAAGAACGGAGGGGGTCACCGTGCTTGTTTTTATGCCACAATGCTGACAAATATGATTATTTAGGTGACTTTTATCATAGTTAATGGTCAATGGTCAATCTCAAGATCATTTTCCGAAACACACGCCGCATCAAATCCTTTTTTCGGTACAGAGATCGCTTGAACCGATCTCAGAGGTCCAAGGTCATCTATAAAGCTGGTTGCTGGAACTGTGATGAATTTTACATTGACAAAACAAAACGAAGACTCCATGACAGAAAAACAGAACATTTCAAGGCCCTCGCGAAAACTGACCATTCATCAGCCATCGCTGATCATGTGAAAACCACTGGTCACGACATTAAATGGGATCACTTTGACATTTTAGCGTCCGGAAAAACACGTTCACTGCAAAATTAAAGAGACTCAGTTCATTCAAGTGCTAAAGCCTACCCTTAATGTCAATATTAGTAGTGAGAAGTTGTTGCAGACACGTACTGCTGCAGAACATTTTTCTCAGACTAGGTTCCAGACGTCTATTTTTTTACGATAGATATATAGTTTTCAAAAATTCTAACGGTCACTTTTGAAAATGTATGTTGACTAGCATACGAAACGTCAAGTTATATATAAAAATGCGTTGGAATACAATGTTTATCACTGCTGTTTGTGTTATTTTCTTAATCAAGCTTCGATGGCCTAACAGCAAGAGTTTATACGATACTGAATTTTCTCCCTTGTGAAAAACGAAACTGTCAAATTACCGACTAAGGGCCTGTTCACATGGAGGTGGGGGACCCCAGGCAGGTGAGGTCCCCTGCCTTGGTGGGGTTACCAATCTCTCCATACAATCTCTCTTTTTCTCTTGACTGCTTTCACATGAGAGAGGTGGGTTACCTCACCTAGGCGGGTTGCCCGGTCAGCCGTGCCGGGTAACCCGCTTAGGTGGGGTAAGTTTTCTCCATGTGAATGCTGAAGGTGGGGTGGGGTGATGTTTAGCTGGGCATTTATCCATTATGAAACCAATTGAAAGGCTGACCGGACGGCTAAAAATGTTAAATTCAATCCCCAACATTTCGGTTAGACAGGACTAACCTTCCTCAGGGGCTACACTAAATGGAAGGGATTTTAGCAGGGCCTGTCGGCGATGTACACAAAAATACACCGATGTTTAGTTTAGCGATTGACTTCTTCGATAATTTGGCCTTGAAAGGCTCACTGAGCCCGAAAAGCCCTCGAATGAAATGAGCAGTGACTGTAAATAACAGCTTGACAAAGAACGAGCTCTTGTTAAAGAAAGGTTATCACCGAGTAAAAGAAATTTGAAACCTAACCCCAGCACCCCGGGGTTATAAATATTGCATGTGAAGGCTAGCTTTCTTTTACCACAGGTAGGTGGGGTACCTCACCTACCTGGGGTCCCCCACCTCCATGTGAACAGGCCCTAAGAGGTATTTTTTTTACCAAAAAAATGGCCGTTTTTATGCTAGAGACGTTTAAGCTGTCTAGACAACATTAACGTCTAAGACGTTAAAGGCGTCTGGTATAAAAACGAGACGCATTTAATTACACGGTCTAACAAAGAAAAATTACTGGGTTCTACACTCGGACGACACTGGAAACAAGCAACTTTTAGCCCGTCAACATACGAACAAAACTACTAGATGGTAACATGGCAGTCGGTTAAGGGCGTCGCGTTTTTATACTAGACAGGTTTAACGTCTTAAACGTTACAGGCGACTGATAAGAGCGTCGTTTAGACGCTCTTAAAAGAGGACGTTAAAGCTGACAGACGTTAAAGGCGTCTTCCTTATTTTTCGTTTTTATGCTAGACGTTAAAGCTGTCTCGAGACAGCTTTAACGTCCGAGACGACATTAACGTCCCTAGCATAAAAACGGCCAATAACTCAAAAATTGTCTAAAGTGAACTATTCCTCCACCCCCTGGGGGCTGGTAAGTCATCTAAGCACTTGCAAATCCCCACGTATGCCCATGTCTCCCCGGGGTTGGGTCGGGGTGGGGGTTTCCAGTAACAAGTGCATTACACTGATAAATTAAAGATTTTCCAGACCCTGTGGGCAAATAAACGAAGATATCGTCCTTCTCGATGACAGTTTTCCGAATTGCAAGCTTCTGGTAATCATTTCAGGTCAGCAATTTTAAACTTGGAAGACGCTAAATAGAGAGCGTCTTCCCCTCGATCTGATTTCCCCATCGTGCGATGGAGGGATGAAAAACGACCTCTGATTGGACAAGTCTCAACTAATTTGCCGCGAAAACGTTCTTAAAAATGATACGAAAGCTGTGATTGGCTAATTTCGTCAAAGGAGCAACAGCCGCTTCTTTGGGGGAGAGTTGCGTGACATCATTACTTGAAACTTGAACAAATATATGTGCGCGTTAGTTTGGTTTGTTTGTTGCCTTAAGGCCCTGGCAAACGAGGACACATTGTTGCGGACAAATTGTTGTTCATGACGTTTCTTGGGCGCGCAAACGCGCGGGACACAAAATGAATGTTGTGTTTCCATGCTGCGCAAACTGGGAAACATTTGTTGCGGACACAAAATGTTTCTGAACAAAATCAGAAACTTTTTTCTGTCCCGGACACAAAATTTGCGTCCGCAACAAATGTTGCGCGCGTGGGCAAACGGGGAAATATTTGTGTCGGCAACAATGTGTCCGCAACAAGGTGTCCTCGTTTGCCAGCTCGCTTCCAGGGCCTGAGATAACTGCATTCCAAAAATTATTCCTAAAAGGAGTAGGTACTAGGGTCCGGTACATGAATGACGTCATGAGTTGGCTTAAAGGGATGCTGGGTAGACCCAAAAATGAACATTCGAAGCGTTTGGGAATCCAACTCCAAACACAGAATACTTGGTAAGCGATCATAACAAGTTAACCATTTGGTGATGAATTCACAAAAGAGTTAATACATTATCCAAACCTGCTATTTTGTGGAGGCTGTGCGTGTTCATGTATGTATGCTCCGTTCTGATGATCATGATTACATTGAGAACTGATTTGAGGTGAGGCTATCTTTTAACTCATTTTGTTTTCACATATGCATTAGCGTTGATAGCAGAGTGCATTAGAGGTAGAGAATGCTGCCTTTTAGTTAGCGTGTTATGGTATCTCTGTCGTTACATTTGTGACATTTTGGATCGATCAACATCTGTATTCACAGTACAAAACTTGTAACAAGTAAGCGTACCATGTGATCTGTAGACTGTAGTGTTACAATGTTGATGTTTCTTGAGGTAACGCAATGTACTACCAGTGACAGCTAGGGGTTATTTTTTAATACAGGACTTTATTTGGCTGCCATGTTACACAACTGTCATGTTGTTGTATTGCAGACATTATTCCAAAAATACTGGATCAAACCAGGGGCTGAGTGGACCCCTATTACCTTTTCATGTTCTGATTTCTGAAGTTCCTTACATGTCTCAGGTACCTGAGATAACCTTCCTTTTGAGTTACCCTGGCCAAGCGAAACCTTTCACTTATTTTTTTGCAAAATTTAACCAACCGTTTACATGATGATTGTGAGCCTGTGTCAGGGGGCATGACAATTGGGTGGTTGCATTGTCTTGCCTTGGCAGGAGGGGTAACCCTGTCAGACAGGACAACTTTTCTTCATATAAACACTTGGGTTCGCCTAACCCGGACAACTGTTGGCACGGCGAGTGTCTCATAATGCATAGATTTAGGATTTAAGGCAGAAAGTTGTATCAAAGAAGTGAAAATTAACTTGGCAAAACTCACTGTGATCAATTGAGCAAGGAAAACTCAAAGAAAGATGTAAATTTGCACATTTATCAAGCACTATTTTGGTGAACAGGGGAAAGGTAAAAAGATTGCATGATACATTTACTTCACAAGTCATCTGCTACCCCATCATAGCTTAACTGTCATTTAAATGATCCTATCTTGTGTCATGCGATATATGTGAGCCTATCAGATTTCACCATAAATTTTTGTGGCCGGTTGGTGAGTGCAAAAGCAACAAAGCGCATGTTTACTTTCCAGGCAAGGAGAATAGGGAGTTGAAATGTCTCTGTTTATGTCAAGAAATAGAAAATTCATAGAAGAAATCGGTGGAACACTATAAGTGATCAAATGTACAAGGGTAAACACAACCATGTCAACTGCAGATGTTTTGTTACACTTCCGGAGTGACACCCGATGTAATCCAGTTGCTCTTCCTTATGGATTTGTGAACAAATCTTGAAGAGAAGATGTAGTTATACCTGTTCAAGATCATGGCCTCTGATCTAAAGATCTCCACGGCTGTGAGGCTTTGTCTTTGAAATTACACTGGAAATCAGTAACCAACGAGAAAGGCGATTGTCATCATAGTCATTGCTCGCTTTCAGTGGCAAAAAAAAACAAGACTTAAATTTATCAATGCATAGCTTTTGATAGCAGATTTTTACACCCTAGTTAAGTGACAGTCACTAGTGTTTTTAATGGAGATGAGTGTTCAAACCCGGAAAACTTTTAAACCATCAAGATAGTGTCTAGACGGAGTGACTAGTATTGATCATCAGCCATAATGGAAAGATGTCAGTTCTTGATACTTTGCGTGAAATGGGGTGGACATGCCAATCTAAAATCATAGTTTACTAAAAATATGATGCAATTCTTTGATAAAATCCCCATTTCATTAACATTAAGTTTAAACCAGTAACTTGATTTTCTACTTGAGCATGTACTGTCAAAAAATTAACACTCAATAATTTATTAATGCATCTTTTGTTCATTACAGAAACTAATTGGAGACACCTATCTAAAAATATTATTAAATACAAAATCTTATCTTACTTAACCCCTTTATTTATTGTGCCCAAGGGGTCTCCCTTTGACGAGTAAAATCGTCTGGCATTAGACAGAGTAAAATCTATAAGTCACTATTGGGCATTAAAGGGTTAAAGGAGATAGTTTTTTAACCCTTTAGTGCCCAAGGGGTCTCCCTTTGACGAGTAAAATCGTCTGGCGTTAGTCGGAGTAAAATCTATACTAAGTCACTATTGGGCATTTAAGGGTTAAAATATCTGTAAGGTCTAACATTCTCATGTTACTTTTAAAAGCATACAAAGTTTCAATCATTTTAATAGATTTTGGGAGTAGACCAAATTAAGGACCCTTATATTTTAAACTTTGTCTCTCACAAGTTATGGTATTGTATTTAAGCAAGGAAAAATTATCTTTATTCGTAAAGCTATAATTATTATTACAACTACATAGTTCTGAGATATTTGTTGAAACCAAATTGTCCTTAGTCTTAAACATTTTATCACGCCACCACTCATTATATATAATTAGTTATTGTGCATTCCACTAGCCTTATTACAAATTCTAATTTACAGTGGCACCTACATTTTATGTTGCAAATTGAAAGTGGCATAGCCTATTTAACATGTGATTAGTTTCTGGTTGTGAGCAAAAGGCATTTCAACTGTATTTTAGCTAAACCAGAGGAAGGCTGTCAGAGACCTTAAAGGCGCTTTTGCAACGATTTTGTTATTAAAAACGTACCAAAAATGATTTTAATGTTACCTTTTGCCATGTAGTTTAAAGATCTTTTAAAATGTGTTTGCGTTTCTGTATGTAAGAGTGAATTCTAAGGAAATCTGTGAGGAAATATCCTTTCCCTATTTTTCTGACAAAAATGCTGATGTCAGCATTTTTTGGTGAGATTTAAGACTAATTATGTCGAAAAAATGCTTGGCCACCCCTATTTTTCTGTGTGGATTCCAATAGCCCTTGCAAAGATCTTCTTTTTCCGTGTGGTCCTAACCTGGCACAAAAACCTTTGTATTTAGTAGGCACCGTCCTTAAGATAGCAATATCTTGGAGTTTGTGGTTATGTAAGAAAGATTAGGTTTCATTAAACACAGAGTGATTCTATAAAAGGCAAGGACAAAGAAATTGGAAACCAAAAGTACTTCAAAGAAACAAGAGAACTTGAAAAATGTCAAAGTGAGATTTTGCCTCAATATTGACATTAGAAAGGAGAAGGAAGATAACATGGCTGAATGCAATAAAAACAAAATTTGCGTTCATAAAAGGCCTACTGAATTTTAGCGGCAGGCCGCCCATACAACAGCAACCAATGTTCACCTTGTGGAATCCCTTTAAGATAACTGACTGTCCGAGAATAACCATATACTACTGTAGATATAATACATTACCTTCAAAATCTGCTTTTAAGAGTTTAAGAGTTTTAGTTTTACTTTCTTCTTAACTGCATTAATCCTCAAAACAGTAAAGACACTCTGGCATCAAAAGAACTATGCCCAGGATTTATGAATTTGAGTGAACAGCTTTAATTCATGCAATAGGGTTTTGCAAGTGGAGTAACCAAATTATGAAGTTGAAATGAAAAAAGTCCATTTTCTTTGTTTTAAAACTCGTCTCTTCAAACTGTTGTTCATTTAGTTGAAAAGGCATTGCTTACTTATACAATAAGACGGAAAATTATACTCATCACTCTCCAGAGAGTTTTATTTTTTATTTTTTGGCTATCTGCTAAAAATTAGACCTGAGTGATTTTTACATAAGCTAATCAAATTGGAGTATTGGTTGTCCATTTAGGCAGGCTGAACACATCAGCCTTGTTATATAGGATTGCTCCTTGTTTAGAAGTTCTTCATACAAGCTGCTGGTATCACAGTAAATAGCCTGCAAGGTTCATCAATTTTAGTAGGTTTATATTATTGCATTTAACCTCAGCTTGACCAGATTCATGCTATCTGCATGCACGCTTTTTGCCTGGTTATCAGATTATCAAAATTATGTTCTCATGTGAACAATTATCAGGCCATGATAGTCACAGATGCTGAATGGAATAGCTCTTTTGGTATGTTGAGGGTGACATGAAGAATATAGCAAGTATTGATGTTTATCGATGGTCAGTCGTGACATTGCCGTTGTCGACAAAAAACGTCAACATCAACAAAGGGTAAAGATGTAACTGAAAAATTGGATGTAAACTTAATGGTGGGTTGAATGCTGTCAAGGTAAGAGGTTGTCCCGAAGTTGTACTGCACACAAAAGTACTCACGATGTACAGACAATTCCCTGGTTAAATAACGAAAATAACACAAAAAAATGCAAAATAACTGGTCTCACGATCCTCGTGTTGGTTGCGTTGTGTCTCCTTAAAAAAACTCTCTATTTCACAATACGTCTCTGTCTCCTATTTCAATTTCACTTGTCAATCATCTGAATACTAAATGTGACATCCGGTTGTAATGCTAGGCAGTCACGCTAATTCCGGTTATGCTCCCCTGAAAATTGAGTGTCACTAAATTTTCATTTAATCACGATCAATGTTACTTAAAGGTGAAACTAATCAAAGGTCAATCCGCGGCAATCAATCTGATTTTAGCTCCTGCGTCTACTGCCCTTCTTCTCTCAATGGTTTTGCCCTGCACTCTCGTCTCTGCTAACTCCTCCGTGTTCCCTTCATGTCGGCTTCGTTATTCGAGCGGGCATACTAGCTAGGACTAGCTGGAGTGGCCGCTGGATTTGACTGCCCTTGTGTAGTAAACCAACTCCTCTTACGACTCCGCCTCTGCCTCTGATATGTCTAAGGACACGACCTTTCTTCCATTCTCCTCTGCTCTTCTCATCACCGATGATAAGTACGATCTCTCCGATTTCTGGGTAATCACTCTGGCCTCTCTTGATTCGGTGACTTTTCATTAGGCCGTGAACATATTCCTTCTTTCACCTCTGCCACATATGTTGCCTTTTCTCATTCAATCGCACTTGTAATTTGGTGACTTCATTTTCTTCCAGCTCTATATGTATGTCTTCTATGGTATACGCCTCTTGTCCCCACTTTATTCCGCGTGGCGGCAACACTTGCTCCACTCCTGTTTCGCTTTTAATATACGTCAGGGGACAGTTGTTGAGGTGTCTTTTGATATCCATCGCTACAGCTTCAACTAGCGCGTACTCTAGGTGTGTTCTCCCCATTGCCTTGTACAAGGTTCTCTTCACCTCTTTGATTAGCCTTTCGTATAATCCTTCCCACCACGGCGATCTTGGTCAGTTGAATTGCCACGTTATCTGCTGTTGCGCTAAGAAGTCTTGCAGCTATTCACTCTTGCGGATCTTCCTGTTCTAAGTGGCTGTGGTTTTGAAGACGGCTGTGTTGTCCGACATGATGCGTTTTGGTCTGGTACGGCGTGTGATGAATCCGTTAAGCTTTCTCTGGAATTCCTCTGCTGTTTGTGATTTAGTCATCTCTAAATGCACCGCTCGTGATGTTGCACATGTGAATATCAGGATGTGACACTTGCCTTTCTCTTTTTTGGAAATCTTGTAACTGAGGGGTCCTGCGAAGTCGATCCCTGTGGTCTCAAATGGCCGTCCTCTGGTGTACCGCAGGGGAGCATTTTAGGCCCCCTGCTGTTCACTTTGTTAATAAGTGACCCCTCGGACGAAGCTGCTGACGGCGTGAAGACTGCTCTCTACGCCGACGACACCAAGCTATACTGAAATGTCTCGTCTACAGAACACTGTGACCTTATACAAGTCACTCTCTCAAATATGCACGACTGGTCGCAGCGAAGTAGTATTAGATTTAACACGTCTAAATGTAAAGCACCAACCGTGACTAGGAAAAAGACCCCGATTGTTTTTGACAACACCCTCGATGGCACAACCTTGACACGCGTATCAGAAGAAAAAAGATCTTGGCGTCATCGTAACTTGTACGCTCTCTTGGGACTCACACATCCACATTATCACTGCGAAAGCAAACAAGCTTCTTGGCTTGCTCAAACGGACATGGCCCCTGCTTACGGAAGTCTCTGTTAGGCGTTCCCTGTACCTGTCTTTGGTCAAGTCACAGCTGTGTTACGCCACGCAAGTCTGGTCGCCCGCTCACATAACTCTGAATGCTAAAGTGGAACAGGTGCGGAGGCGTGCATGCTGGTGGATTGTACGCACGCGCAGAGGCGAGATGTCATACAAGGAGCTGTTGATTATGCTAGACTTACTTCCACTCTCTCTAGATCGCAAACTCAAAGACTTGGTCTTTTTTATAATTGCCTTTATTGTAGTACTGATTTAGAACTTCTGAACTACGTATCTTGTTCCCCACGGTCGTACAAGACAAAGTGACCCTTTTAACCTACGTATTCCTCTCTGTAAAACATCTACTTTTCAGGCTTCGCACTTTAACATGGTGGTAGTGCAGCTGTTTCTGTTGGCCCGTATGGTCGAGTGCTAACCGCCTCACCTTTGATCTCAGTTGAGGTTTACTCCACTCCTCTCTCACTGCTGCCATGGTGCTTGCGACTCCTGGGTGCTTTATGTCTTCGTGGATATGACGTATGAGCTTGTCTGCAAATAATCCCCCCTCAATGTACGTCGGCTAATAACCAGGGATCCTCCCGTTGCATTTGAAAATAGCACTGTTTTCTTCTGTTACTAACTTCCAGCCGGGGCTCTTGATATCTGGTTCCACTCCTGCCTGCTCCTTCCTTATCCATTGGTCCCTTGCGTAACTCAACTCCTCCGTCGTTAACGGCCCCGTTCTTTTCTTCGTTGTGTGTTTCTTCGTGAGTGAGTCACTCCGAAGGTTATCTAGAGCTTGCTTCTATCAAGGACTGTGTCCCACTCATCACGCTCCTCCTTCGCTGAATAAAGCGTTTCTTTCCTTTCTGGCCTGTGTTCTTCACTGACGCTTTTAGTTTTTTCTAATTCCGGTTGTTTTGGCCACTCCTACTACGTTTTGAAATCCTTGACTTTGACGTTAGCGGCCCCTTCACAACACCTGTTGAGTGCTCCACTACAGCAATGGCCACCGCTGAACAGGCTGTGTTGCTGGCATCCGCGAAAACGTGGAGTCGTGCAGCCTTGATCTTGTTGGTGTCTCTGGCTACACTCCTGGGCACTTTGATGTTTCTCAGCTGACTACTCCACTTGAGCCAATCTCGCGCATTGACGCTGCTCACTTCAGAGTTTCAGCCAATCTTTTCATCGCATACCTCCCTGTGATGATGAGGATGATTGCCCTCCACCATGGTCTGTGAAATTATCCCGAGTGGATCATATACTTCAGAGTTCACTGAGCATGGATCGTTTGGTTGGTGTTCGTTCACCCTGTATCTGTGCGTGGATCTCTAGCACATCCCTCCTCTTGTCCCATGCGAGTCCGAGCAACTTGTTTGTATTGTCCTCATCGTCTAATTCTGGGATGTTGGACTCTCACTTGTGTACTGGGAACCTGCCGCCCTCAAGAATCTCAGTTGCTTCCTGTTTGAACTCCATTTCCGGTTTTCATGAGATTGTCCACATAAGTGTTTTCTTTTAGAGCTTGGACAGTATCTTGTAACTCTGGTGGTTGCTTATTGAAATGATTCTGAAGGTTAGCCCCGAGCGTGAAGGGACCAGCTTCTGCTCCGAAGGGCACTCTTGCGAAACGCAAATGTTCCTCTTTGCCGTTTATGTAGAACAAGAAGCGAAATGCATCTCTGTTCTCATCTTTGATTGCGATTTGTAGGAACGCCTTCTGAAGCTCAGCCAGCAGTATGTCGGTTGACATTCGCGCTCTAATGATGATGTTCCACAGCAGCGATTGTAGAGGTATGCCGGTGTGCATGCGCTCATTCACACTGTTTGGATGGGGTTTCGCGCTAGCGTCGAAAACCATTCTCACCTTCGCTGACGTAGCGCTCTCTCTCTCACCTCTGGCTTGTGGGGCATGTTAAATGTACGTTCACCTGTTGACTGCTCTGGTACTTTCTCGATGATGCCTTGCTCGATCTGCTCGTGAACTATGTTGTCATACTCAATCTTCAGCTTCTTGTTTCTCCTCAGTTTTCGCTCTGCATTGTGAAGGCGTCTCCTGCTGGGCTCCTCATTTGTATGAGAGCTTGGCGCCTGGAATCCACAGCACGCCCACCTCGTACCTGCCATCACTGTTGCTGGTAGTGAGAAACCTAGTAGCGTGTGGTTGGTAACAAAATTACGGCCACTTTCTTGGCGTGTGTCCGTGAAGAGCATTTGCTTAACCCTTTAGTGCCCAAGGGGTCTCCCTTTGACGAGTAAAATCGTCTGGCGTTAGACAGAGTAAAATCTATAAGGCACTATTGGGCATTAAAGGTTTAAAGGAGATAGTCCTTTAACCCTTTAGTGTCCAAGGGGTCTCCCTTTGACGAGTAAAATCGTCTGGCGTTAGACAGAGTAAAATCTATAAGGCGCTATTGGGCATTAAAGGGTTAAAGTCCTGAACGACGAGTTGATTTATACTAAAACAATTAGATTATTCGCTCTCGATTTCTATGCGTGATGGTTAAGGCTGTGCCCTCTCAACTATCAGGCGTCATAGTTCACCACTAAGTTGTCTCAGGAGCCATAATCAGGGACGGAGACCGTAAGTCTTGGGATGCGCGCGGACCCATGATATGGGACAATTTTTCTATTTTTAGAACAAATTGCGCCATCTTGACGTCATATATCCGCTCTGATCCACGCACGTGTCTTGGGCTCTCGCGTGGATGTTGTCACGTTGTGTGATAAAATGGTGAGAGCTGCGAGATTCTCTAGCTGATTTTTCACAGCGATGACGGGGGAATAAGGCAGAGAAGAACCAGGGCTCTTCTATGGACTTTTATGCCCTGATTTAATAGAAAAGGTGTGTTATTCAGGGTCGAGAATTTCTTTAATTTCGTGCTGTGAATGAATAAAATCCGCTCGCCGGCTAGTTTTTCCCGTAAACTTTTGTGTTTGTTTTGTAGAGAAAAGTTCTGTAAGAAAACTGTTTACTCCGGTATCGAGTTAATTTGTGAGTTTGCCAAACAATGCTTTATCGTAACCAAAACCTGTGTTTGATAGTTTCTTGTTGTTTCTGCTCGTTTGGCGAGTTTGCAAAAGTTTTTTAAAGGCAAGTCTGACGCGTACGAGTAGTTCATTTGCATATAGTGCAGCGCGTGCACTTTCAAGTCCGAGTCGGTGTTTTCGGATTGTGAACAAATCGTGAAAAAGATTTGTGTCGTTGTCTTTTGTGCTGAGATACTACAACAATTTTCACCAACGTTCGTCAAAAGGCTACTAACATCATGTGTGTTTCTTTCACATAGTGAAACTTTGCACTGAGAAAATAAAATAGACAAGGAGTTTTGACTCAATCGAAATCTTTATTCGAGCATCATTGTAACTTTTCTGATTATTTCTGCTGTATTCACATATTTTCAGCTAAGCTTTTAATATGTTCTCAAACATTAGTCAACCTTAAACATATTCAAAAACTAGAGATGTTACATGAGTTCGATGACGTTTTCACACCAAAGTACGAAGTCTAATTTATCATGTTTTACTAGCTGTGCAAAACACGCATCGGCAGGCGCTCTCATTCATCGATAACAGACAATTCATTGGATTTTTACACAAACAAAACTTAGCAGCATCTACGGACATAAACCTATTGTCACTTATTGGGCCTAAACGCTGCTATATCCAAACATATCCAACTAGTGTTTTTTTTTTCTCTGTTATGGAAAAGCTGTTAATCATCTTCACATGTGAAATTTAGATTGGAGTAATGTGAAGTTCTTGTAAAAGGAACAGCCGAACTCAACTTGATCAGCGATATAAAGCGGGACATACCTAAATTTGGCACTGTCTTCACTCAAACTGGAGCAACTTGCGGCGCAAAATTCCAACAGTCATAAAGGCGTTGAGTTGAGGGCCAAAAGCATAAACGATTTCGGGAATTTCGGACGCCATTTCCCCTGCGCGACATCCCCGAAAATCCTCGCAGCAATGTACGCGCGTGTGCCGCAGGCGATGGCGCAATTTGTTCTAAAAATAGAAAAATTGTCCCATATCATGGAGCCAACCCCAATACTAGAAATGGCGCGCGCTTACGGTCTCCGTCCCTGATTATGGCTCCTGGTTGTCTTCGATTCTTATTAGTTTGAACTGATCACGTGACGCGATCGTTATCATCGGCAGAGAGAGACTACCTGCCCGAGGCGAGAGGGCGGCTGTTTTCAAGTTTTACATTTGGCTTTCACGCTTTTCATCTAAAAAAGTTGAAAACCATTAAATGTGATTTTTGAACTGACGCGTGGAAAAAAAAAAATCAGTAGTGAACAATATTGACAATAGAGTGTTTATGACTCGGAACTGTGAACTTGGAAATTTCCCATAGCGGGCACAATGTCACCTTTTTACATGTAATACTGGCTGTGAATGTAATAATGATTACAATCAGTTCCATCCTATTACACGCCTGATCCATTTCGCGCATGTCGCGTGTTTTGTACTAATTGTCTTTTATTTTTTAAAACAGAGAACAATTAAACTCCAGCAAAATGACGTACTACAAGGCAAGATGTGCTAAATGAACGTGGTGTAAAGAAGCATGCTTCGTCGGGTTGTGGTTGAGAATTATATCATCTTTAAAGGCCGACAAGAGCTTGACTTGGAGAGTACGTGTGGCAGTAGTTTTCACACTCTTGTGGGTGAAAACTCAAGTGGCAAGAGCAGCTTTGTGGCGTTAGTCAAAGCAGCGAGTAATTTCGTTGACAACGAGGAAGATTTTGAGGTGATAGGCAATGACGTTAGTGCTAAAGCGGTGTGCGAGTTCCATTTTAAACATGGACGAGAGTTATCTCAATATTTTGACAGTTCGCCTTCGAATTTAACTGGAGCAGTTCTGTCGACTGTTCCTTGTGTTTCAGGATTGTTTTCATGGTTTTCAGACGACATCCTAAAACTTCCAACCGAACTAACTAACCTGTTGAGGGAGACATTTGGTTCAGTTGCAGGTCTAGTGCGCGTGTTTTCTGGAAGAAAGACCTTTAATTCTAGTAGTCCATCTCATTGCCAGTTCCTTTATGTTGTCTGCGAGGATGTTGTGTTGGTGGTCATTAAAAACAATAATGACCTCACTGCAGCCTTCCACGATCCGCTACCAGCTGGTGTTGATCCTATGGAATGGTGTCCGGACGAGGCCTTCCTGCGTAAGGTGGAATTGGATATCCTGAAGGAGTCTACAATGGTCCATACTGAATCTTCTTCAGACACCGACGTCTTGGAAGCCGCTCAAAGCGGCTGGGATACACTGAGGTATCGGGATGTCAAGAACCTAATTATGGTGAGCCTACTTAAAAATTTACCTCGGGAACGTATTGATGAAGCCCTTGCTTTGTTTCACGAGATAATGGGTGACCAGAGTCTTGCTTTTGAGCTGGATCTTGATGGCGACATTCCATTACGAATTCTGGACAAAGGAACCCACAGGGTTATTCAGCGTGTTTCCGAAGGAACGTTTTCTACGTTTGTTGTAGCTGCGTTGGTGGTCCATCCATTCAGCCGAACCATCATTTTCGACGAGGTTGCCCGAGGAATGCATCCATTGCAAGTTCGTCGCTTGAGAACGATTCTCATGCGAGAATCAAGAAACAGAAGAAAGTGCATCATAACTACGACACACTCGCCAGAAATGGTAGAGGTTGAAAGAATCAACCTGATTTGGAGGTTCCAAGTTCTGCCATCCGGTTATTGCCAAATAAGGCGTGTTAGATCGCATTACAACGTAAGAGATTTACACTTCATTGGTGGAGCGGAAGTGAGGGAGATATTTTTTGCGCGATACATTGTTTGGGTCGAGGGGGAGAGTGACAAGAGATTTATCGAGGCGTTGTTGAGGTTATTTGATGAAGGAAACCCAGAGCTCTTTAAAGCCATTTTAGAACCTGGGTCATCTGCTGCCAACATGATCGGAGGCTCAGACGGTTCTTTGCCTGAATCTTCTCAAACGTACGGCACAGATCTGCCTGTAGCTGTAGAAAATCTTTTGCAAGATCCAGCTTACAAAAGAAAGTACTACAACAAAGAACTCTTATCCAAGATCCAGGAAGCCGTCCGTAGCTGTATTGTACTGTCAATCAGCGGCAAGAAAAATGTCTACAAAGCTACAGCAATATGTCATGATTTGGGCATTCCACACGCTGTGGTGTGTGACTTGGATGTTATTATCCCTAACTCAAAGGAGAATTCAGTTCAGTCGCAATTCAATAACTGTAGTGGACTGTGGGCTAATGCAACCATTCCTCGCGCCAAGTCAAAACTCGTGGATGAAGACCAATGCCCTGCGTCAAAGTGTGTTCAAGATATAAATCCTGAACTGATACCAAAGTTGCGCGCGTGTAGAACAGTGGGCGATGTCATGAAGTTTTATGACAAAACACAGCGTATCTTTACATGGCGTGTAGATGGTGGTGAGATAGAAGACGCAGTTAGGTTGACTAAGTCACAGTTTGGTAAGAAATTATGGCCTGATCTATCTTTTGGAGACTTGAAAGAGCTTGTTGTTTGTTTATTGCAACCACGTAAGCTACGAGAACGGAACCCAAAGGACAAAGACGCCAGCAAACAGCCAAACCCAGAGCTCCTAAGGTGTACTTTTTTCCTTATCCATTTCTTTAGGGAAAGTATAAAAGTTAATTAAGTAGGATTAATTGTCTTATGTAGCATGTACTGTAAGAAATTATGACAAGGACACACGAACGATACCATAGGCAATTCTATATTTCGTCGCGAAAACCGTCTTACTTGCGTGTTACTGACATGGCTCGATTTTCACTAGAGATTTCGCCCGCAGTGATATCCGATTGAAATTACTGCTATTTGCCATGCGTAAAGCAAAGAATTTCGGCGTCCAAAATCGGCCATATACTCCATGTTAACTTCCTATATAGTCTGCCTATACATATTTCCATGTGGTAGTATATACCACTTCATGCTAGCCTACGTATAATATATGGGTATATAGGGAGACTATATGGGAAGTTAACATGGAGTATATGCCCAATATCGTTTTCTGTGTCGCTAACCTCGAACGCAAACGTCTTTAGGTTCATCATGGAATCTTTCCTCGCATGATGAGCACAAGGAACGCTTACGTAGGGGGCTAAGTTGGATAGATTTTCCGTGCAGGCTGATTGAAGACTGCTACCTGCGAAGGTAAATCTTAGATATCTTCTCAGTGTCACAAACGCTCAATATCACAGTAGGTGATTCTGCTATAAAACCGACAGTTCTAGGAGACGATACTCCACGAATGACGATAAGTTGAGCACTTGCATTGTTGTAATAGGTTACGCGTCATTGGCTGCATTTTCCTAGTAAGACAAACATTGCGGCCAGGGATACGTTCCTTTGGGATGATCCGAATCAGGGTGTGTGATCCAAGGTAACTAATAATAATAAAATTTATATAGCGCTTATACATCGCTGTTCTAAGCGCTTAACTCAGACCGGGAACCGATGAATCCACTCTGGGCAGAGATTCATCGGATCCTTTAATACATTATGATCCGCACTGATCCTAGTCTGCATCATCCCAAAGAAACGCAGCCTGGCGTAAACCGAGTCTAGTTAAATACGACACAACAAGTTATTAGGGACCTTACGCAAAACACGACGGCGACGGCAACGAGAACGTCACCAAACAAAAAGTTTGCCGAGAAGTGCAAAACAATAGCTGTGTACATGCGTTATAATTCTTGGTACATTTCTTTGCCGTCCTCTGCAAAACAGCAACGTGAAATGACCAAATTTTGCGTTTGGAGAACGTGAACCATAACGGCTAATTTTTCGTATTTCGATTTGGAACTGAACGCATTCGTAACATACTAAGCAAGGGCAAGTTTTAATACCTACAAACACACTGAATAAATCTAAATAAATAAATTCCAAAGTAACATAGAAACACATTTTTACTAGGCGTCGTCCACGCCGTCGTAAATGCATAAGGTCCCTATTGTGAGAGAGAGAGGGATTGTTGGGCGTTTAGGCCAGCAAATTCAAATTTCAGATAATTAAGTCTGTTTTTCGTAGTCTCGTATTTACCTAGACGAATTATACGTTCTTTTATGCG
>JAHPZR010008426.1:55000-56652 GCA_019787425.1 Platygyra sinensis
GTGATACCAGCAGCTTGTATGAAGAACTTCTAAACAAGGAGCAATCCTATATAACAAGGCTGATGTGTTCAGCCTGCCTAAATGGACAACCAATACTCCAATTTGATTAGCTTATGTAAAAATCACTCAGGTCTAATTTTTAGCAGATAGCCAAAAAATAAAAAAATAAAACTTTCTGGAGAGTGATGAGTATAATTTTCCGTCTTATTGTATAAGTAAGCAATGCCTTTTCAACTAAATGAACAACAGTTTGAAGAGACGAGTTTTAAAACAAAGAAAATGGACTTTTTTCATTTCAACTTCATAATTTGGTTCCTCCACTTGCAAAACCCTATTGCATGAATTAAAGCTGTTCACTCAAATTCATAAATCCTGGGCATAGTTCTTTTGATGCCAGAGTGTCTTTACTGTTTTGAGGAT
The DNA here is from genome assembly GCA_019787425.1 of Platygyra sinensis. Classification (NCBI taxonomy): domain Eukaryota; kingdom Metazoa; phylum Cnidaria; class Anthozoa; order Scleractinia; family Merulinidae; genus Platygyra; species Platygyra sinensis. Next base: position 55,421 of record JAHPZR010008426.1, read on the forward strand.
TAATGCAGTTAAGAAGAAAGTAAAACTAAAACTCTTAAACTCTTAAAAGCAGATTTTGAAGGTAATGTATTATATCTACTGTAGTATATGGTTATTCTCGGACAGTCAGTTATCTTAAAGGGATTCCACAAGGTGAACATTGGTTGCTGTTGTATGGGCGGCCTGCCGCTAAAATTCAGTAGGCCTTTTATGAACGCAAATTTTGTTTTTATTGCATTCAGCCATGTTATCTTCCTTCTCCTTTCTAATGTCAATATTGAGGCAAAATCTCACTTTGACATTTTTCAAGTTCTCTTGTTTCTTTGAAGTACTTTTGGTTTCCAATTTCTTTGTCCTTGCCTTTTATAGAATCACTCTGTGTTTAATGAAACCTAATCTTTCTTACATAACCACAAACTCCAAGATATTGCTATCTTAAGGACGGTGCCTACTAAATACAAAGGTTTTTGTGCCAGGTTAGGACCACACGGAAAAAGAAGATCTTTGCAAGGGCTATTGGAATCCACACAGAAAAATAGGGGTGGCCAAGCATTTTTTCGACATAATTAGTCTTAAATCTCACCAAAAAATGCTGACATCAGCATTTTTGTCAGAAAAATAGGGAAAGGATATTTCCTCACAGATTTCCTTAGAATTCACTCTTACATACAGAAACGCAAACACATTTTAAAAGATCTTTAAACTACATGGCAAAAGGTAACATTAAAATCATTTTTGGTACGTTTTTAATAACAAAATCGTTGCAAAAGCGCCTTTAAGGTCTCTGACAGCCTTCCTCTGGTTTAGCTAAAATACAGTTGAAATGCCTTTTGCTCACAACCAGAAACTAATCACATGTTAAATAGGCTATGCCACTTTCAATTTGCAACATAAAATGTAGGTGCTACTGTAAATTAGAATTTGTAATAAGGCTAGTGGAATGCACAATAACTAATTATATATAATGAGTGGTGGCGTGATAAAATGTTTAAGACTAAGGACAATTTGGTTTCAACAAATATCTCAGAACTATGTAGTTGTAATAATAATTATAGCTTTACGAATAAAGATAATTTTTCCTTGCTTAAATACAATACCATAACTTGTGAGAGACAAAGTTTAAAATATAAGGGTCCTTAATTTGGTCTACTCCCAAAATCTATTAAAATGATTGAAACTTTGTATGCTTTTAAAAGTAACATGAGAATGTTAGACCTTACAGATATTTTAACCCTTAAATGCCCAATAGTGAC
>JAHPZR010008427.1:0-12500 GCA_019787425.1 Platygyra sinensis
CCCATGAAATGAAATTTTCACCTAATTTTTTTCTAAATTATTGAGGTCTATGATCCTCTGATTCGTAATTTTCAAGTTTGGGCTTCGGACAAGCATGAAGGATTTTTTACTCAAGCTCCAAAGTTGGCCAAATCGAGTCAAAAGGTGCGACATTCCGCGCGTGGTCAAAATATGCCAATTAGTACAGTTGACATCATAAGGTGTGTAAAACCTTCAAGCCATCAAAATATCCGAGAGGAACAAGCGAAGGAGTGGGAAGTTTTTCGTTACCAGAGGGCCTTTTTTAGCGAGCTGCAAAACACCACTTACACGGAAGGCACTGTCTTGCTTATATTTTCGAAAGCCGAAGTCAGAAGAGCATATTGTTAGCGATTTGTTCGGATACACCGGCCCAACTGCAAAGCGACAAATGCGTCCATGTTAATTGTTCCCTCCATTTCGAACAAAGTTTCTATCAACAGCTTTTAAACAGTTGAGATCCTCTGCAATGGAGATGTCTCAATAAAGATTTAGTAGTGGTACTATCTAGTCTTCACACGAACAGGAACATACTGAAAGGGAGCGAAGATTTCATCTGAAATAATATTGGCCTCGCAACATTTTTTTTATTAATCATTTCATACACTTATGACAACACTTATTTTATGCCTTTTTTTACAATAACACAAAATTTTCTGTAATTCATACTTCTATTACAATTAAATCTAAAGAATAGGGGATGGGGGAGCTTTTACGAATATTAAATAATTTTTTCAAGTTTATACTTATATTTAACTTTGTTGATAAAGTCGAGTCATTCTGGAGCTTTTTCTTATAAATCTAATACTGCAAAAAGAGGAGGGTGTAGTTCAGTTTTTTTATCAAGGTACTAGAACTTGGTAAAGTACCAAAAAGAAGATCTTCAGTGTTTGAAACGAATTCTAGGCGCGTCGCGACAAACTAGTGGGCGGGACTACTTTACAGGTCGTGTTCAAAGAGTACACAAGTAAACCACAGAAAACCAAAGACGACTGTTATCAGCGATTTATTGCATCAAATAAACCATCGTAAACTGAAATAACAATATGAAACGAATTTCTATCAATCCAGCGGAAAAGGTTACGTAACAAAGAGTCAAAACTTACACGAGACAAATTAACGATTGGAATGGAAACGAAATTGAATAGCAATACATCATTAATATCCAGCATAAACACTACGCTAAGGTACTAAATAAGATTCCATCACGGAATTACACAACAAAAGGAACTGATTAACAGCTCAAAGACCTCAAACCTAGAAGGTGGGCATTCACTATTGTAATGTTAAGAACATTTTCTAATTTAGACGATTATAAAACAATTAACGCTGTACAAATGTTAGTTTGTATTCTTTCGCCCATAGCTATAAAATCGTAACCTAATCAAAACAACAAATATACTCACATATCGGTCCCGCTTGAGCCAAGGGTTAAGAAATCAGAAAAACATTGAAGGTTGAAGGTTGACAAAGCCACGCCAGATGGAATGAGAAACTACTTCAAAGGGACGCTAACTCAGCTTTTATACGCGCGTGGTGATGCTTAAAGGTCCAATTACAGAACCAATAAAAGGGAAGTAAACATTGTAACTACGTTGGTAACTAAGAAATAGAGACAATTTTCATTTAAGTGAAAGACTCCGGGTCCTCATTGTGTATCATTTCAGCACTGAAATTATTAGTTTTCGGCCTGGCATTGTCATTTGTGTGATTTTGCAGGTATGCATGATTTCCGCTGATGATTTCTTGGACATGGACATGTTAGCACGATAATCCTAATGTGAGAATGCGATAGCAAATAGGAGATTTATTTTACCCGGTAAAATAAATGGTTTTATCATGCTTGTTATGACTCTGTTCTCACTTCCCCCTGAGGGGCTTCTGGTTTTACTTACGATTACAACGTCACATTCTCCTCCATGTGCTTTCTCTCCCTTAACGTCGACTTGAAGAAAGCATTGTGCTAAAATTTCATCCGAGGTTTTCTCCGCCACCCTTCCTCTTCAACAGAATCAAGTCGAGTATTGTTTTATTTTTGTGGGGTTGGTGTTCTTGTCAGTATTATTTTCTACTGATTTCGCATGTCAAATCCAGAAGAGGTCAAACCATGCACTTTGGTGTTGGGTCATTCATTTGTTCGTCGTCTAAAAGCGTTCGCAAACAAGAACAGATCCTCATGAAACCTGAATCTTGACACTTGCCGGGTATTCCGGTTGATAAGCTTATGCAGTTTGATTTGGCAAAACTCCACGTATTGCAACCGAACATAGTAAGTGCTGGAGATCGGTTTGAATGACCTTTGCAATATGTTACGCAAAATTGTTGCGTGACTTGGACCAGAACATTCGCGAATATGCTAATTTAGTCTCAAATCTTCTCGTATATTTTTCATGTCATGGTTACTAAGCAATTTATTTTAGTCGTTTACGTCTGCTGCTGTAAATAGTTTACATTGTAATGTTCCTTTATTAAGTAGAGCCGGAAAGTTCTAGAATTTTATGCTGTAAAGTATATAAGCGGATTGGTGTAGTCCTTAGGAGGTTTTTTATCCCAGGAGTGTTTAGAGAGAATTATCTCGTGAGTCAGCAGTGTATAAAGAATTGACAGAGGTCATGTGTAACAGAGAGGTTACGTGGATATTAGGCGGAGGCCGTATGTTTATACAAGAGTGAGGGACTTCAAGTGTAGTTACAAGCCTAGCGTGTGCTTGTTGTGAAGTCTTGTGCGGAATTACTGCGTTCGTGTGGATTAAATAACCATGTTGAGTTCTGACATCCCTGTGTTCTGATTAGACTACAAACTATACCTACCACTAAAAACATCGAACTTGCAACACAATATTAGCTCTGACCCCGAAACGGTCAGCTCCACGATTATCACCCTGATGGATCGTTTACAGGTTGAATTTAATGTGGATTGGGTTGTGGTTTGTCAAATTTTACCTCAAAAAAATCAATCTTATCCCGAGTATAACATGGCGGTATCAAGTTTGAACTCTTGGCTAAGAAATTCTCTATCAACAACAGAGCATGCTACATTTTGGAGACACCGTGGGCTCGCACGTCCTTCGCTCAATATCTTCGATGTGGATGGAATTCATTTAAATTGACGAGGAGAGCAACGGCTGTTCAGAAGCTATTGTGGGGCAATTCTATTTGCCATCAAACAGCTGCAGCCATAATTATTTTGTAGCATTTTAATTTAGGTCAGCATTTTGTTTTCTTATGCTCGACTCAAATATTTACGCCCATTATGTGCATTTCTATTATTATAAATATTCTTACTGGCGTTCAGTTATCCCTTATATCATACATTGTGGAGATATTTTTACCTTAATTGTATCATTCTGGTATTTTGGATGTTAAGTGCACCCTATTGTTAGCTGGCTTATATGTTTCGGGCAGCTTGTTTATATTTTGGATGTATCATACTATATGTCATGTTGTCGGGTTATTTATTGCCCACTGGTCTTATGCTTATGTTCGGTTTATTTATACCCCAGTTTCCCATGCCTACGAGTTAGGGTTATGTATACCCTACTGGCATGATGCTTATTCATTGGGGTTATTTGTACCCTGTTTTTAACATGTCTGCTTGTTAGGGTTATTTATACCCTACTGGCACAATGCTCATATTTTAGGGTTACCTCATAATAGGGTTATTTATACCCCATTTTTAACGTGTCTTTTTACTAGGGTTAGTTATAGTCTACTGGCATGATTCTTATATATCAGGAATATTTATACCCTGCTTTTATCAGGTTTACCTGTTGGGATTATTTATACCCTGTTTGTGCCTGTACAATATTCAATGGTGCAGCATGATCTTCTCGGCCAGGCAATGTGTATGTCTTTGTCTTGTGCCATTCATGTGTTATGCACTGTTGTGTGAATAATTGTAATCACACACACTTAATGTTCCATAAAGTTTACAGTGCTGCACAGGAGGTAGTGCAGCATTTGGTCCCTGTACCTGTATTGGAATTTTTTGCTTAATTTTCGACGTGTTTCTTCCTTCTGATAAGAACTGAGATGCAACCCAGATGCCGCCCCCATCCTCCTGTCAGGACCATCTCATCAAAGAAACGTAAAGTAACCAGTACCAGTACCAGTACCCCTTCCTGCACCAAAACCTCTACCAGGTCTAGTGTCACTACACCAACCAGCTCATCGACTCAAGCAGTGTCTGAGGATCTGCTAGTCCAAAAGATTGCAGTTGCCATCACTCAAGCTTTCAGGGATCAGACCAGTGCTCAAGCCCCATCTCTTCCTGCTGTTGCTGATAACCAACCTGATTCGACGCCTTTGGTCCAGCAATCAGTTTCAGAGGCAATACAACGAATAACAGGGGTAACCCAGGAAACTGAAACTGAGACATCCAATGATGCAACACCAAGTAAGAGTCAATTTGGTCTGTTGCTGCTCCCCTAGGTTCTTCAGTCTCTAATAAGACTAATAATAAGATCTGGGGTAACAAATTCATTGACCTGGGTTTGCTCTTAAATGTGCAACCCCCAATGAGTCCTACAGTTTTAAACTTCAGAAATCCGTGGGGCAGCAAACCTAAGCCATAATTCCTAACCAGAAAAAGCTGTTGATCTCTAACATAGAACAGTGGACAAATGCCTTCTTAGTATTTGCCACTATTTATTGTGAGTAACCACCAATTGAGGGCCCTAGCCTAATGGAATACATGTCTATAGTAAGAGATTTGGCATCGCGATCAGGCAACTGGCCACTTTATGACAAGTGTTTCCATAAACTGAGGGAGGTTGAGCCATTACCTTGGGGTCGTACACATTCAGAGATATGGCTCAGGGCTCATAAAGTTCCTAAACTTGGAGCTCAGGGTAATTTTCGTCCCAAACAGGGAGTTTCTAGCACCCCCCCCCCCACCCCCGTTACTGTTTTTAATTTCACTCAGGTGCCCAATGCGGTGGTTGCTCTTTCTACCTGTTTCAAATGTGGGGGTAGCAACGTTATCTCACAATGCCCACAAACTAGACCATGGCAAAAGTGAAGTAAACCTAATGAACCCCCAAATTCTACCAACTCCAGTAATCGCAGCTACACTTTCTCATTATTTAGAAGGCTATGACCAATGCTTAGAAACAAGATTATCAACGGATTTACACAGGGTTTTAAGTTTGATTTTGTGGAGGAAAGGAAAAGCTCATTTGCGCCCAACCTTCTGTCTGCTCGGGAATTCCTCCGGGTCATTGATTCAAAGGTAGCATCAGAAGTGGCACTCGGCCGTATTGCTGGTCCATTTGACACCCCTCCTGTAGACCCCTTATGGGTGTCACTAGTGGGGGTGGTACCGAAGAAAATTAAAGGAGAATACAGAATGATTCAGCATTTGTCATACTTGGAGGGTAGCTCTGAATGATGGAGTCCCCCACAATCAAACTTGCCTTAAAAGGCTATTCTAAGCTAAATCTATCTGTTGCAGACTCGCGACTCCCCATTACTTTACTTTTATTGGAACAAATCGTTAATGCCTTTTCTAGCACCATATCAAGTGATTGCCATAGGAGGTTAATGAAAGCCATGTGTGCAATAGCATTCTTTGCAGCCCTTCGGGTAAGGAAACGTTTCGTCGTGGTCAGTCCTCTAAGAATGTTATTTAACCGAACCAAATTTCCTTCCTGGCATCCACTAACGGTGAGAGCAGTGCCATTAAATTAACCCTGAGATTCTTCAAGCACAGCAATTCCACTCAAACCATTGACATTTTACTTCACAAATCGCAACCGATCGGTCCGGTTACTACTATCGCCAAGTATCTAAGCGTTAGGAGACACCTTTCTGGTCCCTTATTTTGTTGGCCTGACAACTCCCAAGTCCCCAAATCACAATTTGTCAATTCCCTTAATCGGGATCTCTCATTTTGCAGTCTTGAAACTGATTGGTACAAAACTCACAGCTTCCGGATAGGGGCTGCCTTGTGGGCCGCCGCTTTAGGTTTTTCTGATTTGCAGATTAGACGCATTGGGGGTTGGAAGTCCAACACTTTACTAAAGTACATAAAGGACCCCTTCCCTACAATCAGTAGGCCACTAGCCCAAACGTCTAGGGACATCTTTTCATAATCCATTAGATTCTTATCTTCTTGCGTTCCCATGCAACAAGTTTAAGCCATGGCCTCTCTTATTTCTTCCTTGTTAACAGTATTTTACTTATCACTGAGTTTGAGCAGGGGCCAATCTCACTGTTTAAAGCCTAAGTGTTGTGGTATTCAGTAAGTAGTTTCAGTATCAGATTTCCATGAGTTTGAGCAGGGGCCATTCTCATTGATTAAAGCCTTGTTATTTTACCGGGTAAAATAAATGGTTTTATGATGCTTGTTATGGCTCCGTTCTCACTTCCACCTGAGGGGCTTCCAGTTTTATGCACGATTATGACGTCACATTCCTCCATGTGCTTTCTCTCCCTTAACGTCGATTGAAGAAGGCATCACGCTAGAATTTCATTCCCTCCTCCACCCCGTCTCCTCCCGTACAAAGTGTTATTGTGTGGATCGCCAGCAGTTTTCACCCTCACCTTTGCTGAGAACGAGTCGTTTAGAGAGTTAGCTCTTAGGTAGGAGTGATTGGCAAATAAATGTTGTACAGTTTATTGATTTAATAAACAGCCACTCACACGGCCAAAAGTTTGCCAATCCGGGCTTTTTCCTCACTTCCTCCATTCTCATCAAAACAAGTTTGGTCTATGCGGTGCTCATGCTCGGCTTTTTAATAACATGCGTCACAAATAGGGAAATTTGTTTCAACAGAGCTTTTATAATAACTCAGAGCCGAAAAATATACATCCGTGTTTGCCTCGGGTTGCTTCAAGACGTTTTGTTTACCGTTCATCGAGATGTTGATATGGGTAGGATCTGTGGAGGGAGAGAGAGAGCGAAAAAAACCAGCCCACGTTGGTAGGATCAGGAAAATAGAACACTGGATTCGGATTGTGTTTGGTTTGCCTTATGACTATAAACCAAATTTATCACCATTCAAGCCAAGCTGTTCGGTTAGCACAATGTCTGTTGTGTGACAGTTTCGCGTTACAAATCGTAGTCAGGTAAACAAAAGGACTTGAAGCAATCCACGGTATAACATGGAAATGTTTTACTTTTCGGTCCGAGTTTTCAAGACACCCAATGAGCGGGCGAGTATTTATCCAGGCAGAAAAGGGAAATACTGTTTGAAGCAACTAGAACATGCATTTAATTTGGTTGAAACTTGATGTTTGCAGCAAGTGTGAGATTTTACAACACAACCGCGACCCAAGTGGTTATATCAGGTTAAATATTTTGCGAAAGCGAACACTGCCTTCACCATTTCCTTACATTAAAGGCAAGTCAGATTTAAAGTTTACCAATAGCAGCCTGTTTCCTTGTTTTTGAATCAAGATTCTAAGGTCACAAAGCGTATACCATCTTCGTCCTCCTCATCTTCCTCCATCACATCTCCTTCTTCCATGACCTGACTCGATAGTGCTGAGCGATCAAATTTAAAGAGCCTTCCTGTTCTACCACTAATTGCAGCGACTCAACATCACACGAAGATGATGTCTTACTGTATAATTCATCATCTGAGACTTTTTCCTCCGAATAAAACTGCCAAAAAGTCGGCTAACATTATAGGAAATACACTGACTCGAAGTAAAGCAATCAAAATTTACACACCCTATGACGTCACTAGTCCAAGGCCTCGGAAAACGACAATTGCATTTTTGTCAACTTTGGAGGGATAGAAAAATTGTTTTGCATGCTGCACCAGAGCTTTAATTCAAAAATTATGAATCAGTGCAACATAGACTTCAATTTTCTGGAATAGAAAAGGGGGCTAAAATTTCATTTCATAGGCACTTCAAGCAATATACATTAAATTTTAAGCCATATTAATAACATATTCAAACCAGGATAGTATTTTTCTTAACACTTGTACTGTGCTTGACAGCATATGTTCAGAGAAGGATTTGCAGCCATATGATTTTGGTAAAATTGTTCATTCAACACTGTATTTCACTTTTAGATCCAAGTTTTGCAACACCCAGCTATTGTAAAAAAAACAGAGCTCCAGCAAGTGGAGCATCATAAAAATACAAACAGAGCCACTTGCATGCCTAGAAAAAGAATTCACAAAACTCTTTTTAAAGTGAATAAAAGCAATGATCATAGGCAGAACACCGAGGTTACATTCCAGGTAACAGGTCAATTAACACCCACAGCCATGCATACACTGTACATCTTTGATATTGTACATCCATGATTTGTTTAATTGACAGCTGTCAAAAAAGTATCTCCTTACCAGTACCATGTGACCATATTGCAGGTTCAGGTATAAAGTTTATCAAGGTAATTTTCCGGGGGGTGGGGAGGGGTGACGGCTACCCAGGTACTGGTTTTTGATTGGATTACAGACTCAAGCAAACTTAAGTTATTGCAATCAAGAGACTTCAGATTTAACTTCCCTGACCAATAAAGACATAAGCTGATTAGACTTTAGGTTTCATCAACAAAGTTGAGATCAGAGCCCCAAAATATTTCTTACCAGCATTTACTGGTATTAAATCAGCTGTGTTTAATTTTCCATGCCTCTTCCTCAAAATGTCACTTTTCCTGAGTGATAAAAATAAAATTCTGACCTCAAAGAACTTTTTTCCTGACCATTTCGTGACATGTGACAAACCGTCTATAGCTATCAAATCTAACACACAGTTTCTGACACCTCATGGTTCTCTGAAGAAATTTGTGACATCAGAGCAACTTCTTCAAGCTCTATAAGCAGTTTCTTTCCTGGAACCTTCAACATTTACAGTCAAGAGCGTCAAACCGTGGCCACTGGACAAAGTTTTTGACATGTTTTTGATTAGTTTGCTGGCTTCCAGTTTAAGTGGGCCAATCAGATTTTCAGAGCAAGGAATATTTGGGGGCAAATTTAGATTGTAAGCGACCGTTGAAATCTAAGCATAGACAGATATTACTAGTATGGCTGCCGATCAAAACACTGGTAAGTTGTACTCTGAAGTTGTCCCAAACATTGTGACTATTTATTTCAGGTACCTGTTTTCTATTGTATTCAGCAGCGAACGTCCAGCTTCGCCTGAACTAAAACGGCAGTTTACACAACAACAGGAGGGTTCTATCACTTTGTCACTGTGAATGGGTATTGGATCTTTACCATGACGGCGACAGTGAGCAGGGAATTGCTAGAGAAGTGCGTGGGAGCCAATCATATGTGGACAATATTATCAAGCGGTGCAATGAAGCCAATATGTCCCTTAGAGCCCCAGAAGTCTGTTGTGACCCGACGAAAGTTGATCTTTACGCTTCTGAATATATAGAAGCTCAGCGACTCATAAAGCCTAGCATTTCTGTCAGTGGGATCAGGCAAAGACTGCTTCTTGATGGAGTCCTTCATCCAACTGATCTGCCAAGCAGTCAACAAATAAACGTTCACGAAATGAACACATGACGACGAGAAAAAAAGTATCAGTTATTCTGTGTGAATCTACCACAACTGAAGTAACCGACAGAACAGATGATTTTCTAAATGAAATGTCAGCCTTTCAGCCAACTCAACTGCACTTTTTCGATGAAACTGGAGTGATTAAAACTTCTTGAAACAGCATTTATGGCAGCACACCAGTAGGCGTACCCGAATTAGAAGTGCAGCGCTACGCATCAAATGCGAATTACACAGTTAACTTAATGCCCTCGATAACCGGGGTTGACTTTTTTAACATTTAAGATGGCCCATCAAATTGCATGGAGCTTCTGAACTTTTTTGATTAAGCTTTGCAGTTAGAGCGAGAAGATTGAAGCGCAGTTCTTGAACCTGGGGATTGTGTTGTTATGGAAAATTATGGTTCACCATGCCCGGTTTGTGGAACCTGTATTGCAGGGCATGCTGGAAATGCAGGGTTGGACTAATTCATAAGCCTCCATATTCTCCAGATTTCAGCACATGTGAACTGTGTTTCTGCCAAATCAAGGGTTTTTTGCAATGACATCAACTGCTAGCTGAGAATGAAACTAAAATTGCTATTGCTGATGGTATACTTGAGATTACCCCACGACAATTCAGGTCATTTTTAATTTGCGAAGCACATGCGCAACACAAGTTATCGTGAGTTGTGGGCAAATGTGTCGCTTGATCAATGGGCTGTAAACTTTATGCAAATGAGGTACGCTTACAGCTTACTTTTAAATTGCCGACTATCTTTAAAAAAAAATAAGCTGTTTTAAAGGTCAAAATTACAGTCAAACTAAGTGAAGCGTACCCCTCAAGATTGCATTAATGAGCTGATTATTTGAAACTTGAACCCGCTAGTCATTTCAAGAATGCAATGATGAATTGATTATCAAAATATTGAACTTGTTTGCTTGATCCAAGAATATGGCTAACGGGTACCATTTTCCAAAAATCAATTCACTGTTGCGACTAGTAGGTTTGAAACCTACTCGTCTTTTCTAGAATGCAATAGTGAAATGATTTTTCGAAAACAGAACCCATTAGCTGTATTCTTGAATCGAACGAGCAAGTTCAATATTCGAATAATCAATTCATTATTGCATTATTGAAACAACTGGCAACTTCAAGTTTCAAATAATCAGTTCATTAATGCAATCTTGAGGGGTACGCTTCACTTAGTTTGACTGTAAAAGATATAAGTTAAAGAAGACTCGGCTACCGAAAATGATAACATCAAAAATCATAAAATTCATGAGCAGCACAAGTTCTCATTGGATGCGGAATTGTATGGATTTTACAGAAACGGAAGTCGTTGAAGTCCAGTTTTAACGTATAGTAAATGCGCATTTAGGCAGCGAAATGATATAAACACAGAGCAACTATTTTTGGTATTGCTAAAAACAACAAAAAAGAAAAGAAAGGAAAAATATAAATTAAAAAATAAGCCCACACCCAGAGTTGATTGCGGTACACTTGAACGCTAGATATGTTCAGTACTACTAAGCTATGTCAACAACATCAGCACGACACCGAAAAAATAAACCTCCTTGTTCATCATTATTGGTATCAACTATGAAACCACTGGCTTGTTTTGCACCGGGACTCTTCGCAAGCTACACACAACACAGGTAAGCCTAAACAAGATGTTTTGTTAAAGAAGCTTGATTTCGAAGAAATCGGAGTGAATCAATGTAGTAATTGAAGAATACATTAGTCATCGCAATCACCAACTGGATCTGGAGAGAGTTTAACAGGCCGTTTGTGTTGGACGTTTTGTGACATGGTGAAAGAGAAGTTGTTGAGACAGTTTGTCTTATCATTTTTCCATTGATTTCCTTCAAGAAAGACCAGGTGACCAGCCTGAACGAAGAAGGAGTCAAAGCTGCAGTTTTGGGGCCAGGAATTTCTGACAAGGAAATTAAGGAAGCTTTTGAAGGTAAATACAAAGCCAGTGCGCTGTCAAGTGGGTTTTGAATACAGATCGCGGATTTAAAGCAGTTTCATGGACTTTGCAAAACATAAAAGCTAATGTACATGTACAGTATTACTTCCAAGTTTAATTCACATGTTTGAACCACAAGTAAAGCCACGACCAATAAATTGACTGCAAAAAACGGTCAGCAAAAACTCGAGCTTTCGCGCGTGAAAATTTAATTTGAACATGCTGTCACTATCAGGCACTGTCACTTTCTACATACGTTTTAGGTCTTTAAATAGTTTTTCTTTTTCTGCCTCATCTTTAATGAAAATTTAGTGTTATTGAACTTGCAGGCGATCATGTAGGATGTAAGCATTAACTTTGAATGACAACCCTGGAACTGCAAACACTCATGCCCAGTCCACACTATGCCGGAGAAATTTAAAACTGATGTTAATCGCTCTGAAAACACATCAGGGTTCTCCTTACCTTTTTGAGGCTTCAGATATATAAAAGGGTAAGGTAAATCGGTCATTTAGGTAAATCGGTCATTTATTTTAAACATAATCCAAAAAAGTATTTCAATTCATTTGTTCACTTCACGAGTTTGCTCACAGAGCACCATGTTGGATATGTTTTTTAAACTTGATAGCTATGTTGGCATGTAACAGACAGGGAATTTGTTATATTCGACCTCCTGTTTCATGGGATGTTAGTCCAGAATTAGAGGAAAAGCCTATTTTTTAGTGTATCACGTGTATATTTTGCTAATCTTTGCACATGTTTGGACCCAATCACATGCTTTGAACTTGCGGCCTATTAAATATTCTGCACTTAAGCCTGGCTCTCATATGCCGTAGACCTACCGCCGGTAATGCCTACGAAGTTGACTTGAGTCCAACTTCGCAGGCATGCCAGCAATGAAGATCTGCGACAGGTTTTAATGCCAGCAACATATGTTCTCATATGTCGGAACAATATACCGGGGGCTATGTCACATTAGGTCTGAAGCATATGAGAACCAGGCTTAAGACAAAAACAAACACCAGTCTTCAGCATTTCTGATTGGCTCATCACAATCAATCAGCAATTCAAAAG